>VBSM01000605.1:3327563-3366055 GCA_008086735.1 Cheirogaleus medius | reverse complement strand
CTTGGGGAAAAATAAATATAAGACCCTGTCTTATTTTCGGGGAAACACGGTAGTTCCAGAAAGCTTGAAATGGCCACAGCCCCAGGACACACAGGGTCTCCTGGTGGTGACACACCTGGCCTTGCTCTCAAGTCCTACAGTTGACACCCAGAGCCTTGGCATCTCTTTGTGTTGTCCCCTCTCCTCTGAGAATGCAAAAGTGGGAGAAAGGGCTCCTGAAAACCCAAAGGGGGCAAACTTCCAAATACCTTGTAATCGCTGACAGATATGCACATGCAGGCACAGGCACATGCACACAGGGACACGCATGTGTGCCATTGGCTTCCCACCTTTGCCACCAGATAAAAACGCCATGCGGTCCTATTGCTGTGTCCCCTAATGTTCTTTGGAAGTTTTCATCTCAGAGTGTAAGTTCTGGAAGGGAGGCCTTGCTCGCCTCCACTGGCGTCTGCAGCAGAACTCCTGGGCTTGTTCTCGGAGGAGGCCACGGAGTTTCCCAGGAACCACGAGCAGTCGGGGTGAATGAAGGCACACCCACACACACTCATGATCACACACACTCACATGCATCATGCACACTCACACACACATCAGTCGTGCTCACACATATACACATCACCACACACACTCACACTCACACACATTACACATTCACATGCATCACACACACATACATCACACACACTCCCACACACTCCCACACATTGCACACATTCACACACTGACACATATCACATACACTCACATACATCACACATACACTCACACACATCACACATTCACATGCATCACACACTCACATACATCACACACACTCACACACACATCACACATTCACATGCATCAAACACACACATACATCACACACATTCACACACATCATATACACTCACTCTCATACTCACACACATCACACATGCATACATCACACTCACACACTCACACTCACACACATCACACACATATTTGCCTTTGAGAATACTGAAAGGATGATGGATACTGTTGTATTTTTAAGACTCATGTCTCAGAGTGAGGAAGCTAAGGCATGAAAGTTACACTAAGTGAAAAGAAGCAAGTCATGAGAAATTGCTCTTTTGGGGTGAGCTAAGGACTCTCTCTGCACACGCTTCCCAGTTCCAGGAAACCTTGACTCCTCACCTACGTGGGTGAGGACTGCCGTGGTGGGAAGTCACTGGCGTCGATGTGCAACTTCTCAGGAGGGCATGAGGTGTGGGGGAGGCAGGGCTACCTGTTAGTTAACCAAGCGGGGAAACGACGGTGTCCTCCCCAAGGCGAGTTCTGGATACCTGTTGGACAGGCATTTATTTAAAGAGCTAAGATCAAAGCCACTGGCATTTCTGTTAGGTTCCCACTGACTTGCACTTAATACACTCTGCTACCAGTAGGAGCTGAAGGGCCAATTTGCTGTGGTGCTTTTTTGTGCATTAGTGTCCATTATAAGGTAATGGGTGTCTATCAGTGTCAGGGTGTCAGCCGGCAATTAATTCAGCTCACTACTCCTGTTCCATAATTGCTGATGGCTGGACCATCCATGCTACACGGTGCTAAATACCTTTCTGACCACTGCAAACAGTATTCACAGCGCACGGGGGGAAAGTGACATTTAGTGTCTCAGAGTGATAAACTGACAGCAATATCGATCATGACAGAGTTTTTTATGGGGGGATTTTAATAGGAGGATTTATATTAGTATTACATATGTTAGGATATAAGTTAAGCATTATATATTAAGTATTGCTATAGTCCGGGTTATATATTAAGGATTAGACATTAAGTATTAGATGTCGACTATATATGATAAAATATTTCATAAAAATGAAGAATAATTATGTAGCGCATTTTTAGTTCTTTTCAAACATTTGTATCTAGTTAGAAGAAACAGTACATGTGACCTGATTGATTACATTTAGAAGGATATAACCAACCAGATATTAATAGATTACATGAAGAGACGGAGACACAAGGATGACATGGGCCACAGACACCTGAATCTAGAGACTTGGACGGCTCCGTCAAGACGGAGCCACAGGAGCTGCCTGAGTCACCGGCCCTCCTGCTCCCAGGGATGAATTCAGGTGGAGTGACGGCCGCCCTGGCCGTTCAGCCCTGGGGAGGTTCTGGAAGGGGCAGTGGGTGTGGCAAGTACAGCCCACAGAGGGGAGTCTGACTGCCCAGGTGTGCGTAACAGGCCCTGTGCCGCCCTCAGAGATGGGCCTTGCAGCACCCCGCTCTGCAACCCCGCCCACTGCCCAGTCCTCGGTGATTCCCGCTGGGCTGGGGGTGCTGCCTCAGTGGGTGACGAGAGAGGTGCTCTAGGCCCCGGGCCTGGGGGCCATCAGCTCTTTATAAATCTATGCAGATATTTGAGATCTGAAAAAAATTAAGGATGAGAAAACTACAAAACTGAAATTTAAACTTTTTAATTAAATGTTTTAAAAACAAAATATTGCATCAAGTTTGTTAATAATTAAACTGAGTTTTCATCACAACTGCATTACATTTGGAAATTATAAGTTAGCTTTTCTTACTTATTGAGAATCCCTGAGGGTGCGTAGTAATTGCTAAGACAGTGTAGCCCATGGTAAATCAAATGAGTTAGTTGTTGTCAAATAACAGCAATAACACAAAAGACATGCACATAGTACTTCCTAAGCACTAGGCACTTTTCTAAGTCTTTATGTGCATAATTGACTTACTCGTTGTAATAACCCAATATATGAGTACTATTGTTGTTTCCATTTTATTATTAATGGAAAAAAACTCAAACACTGTGAAGTAATTTAAAGAGGTTCATTCTGAGCTGAATATGTGTGACCATGTCCTGGGGACCCCCACCCAAGAAGTCTTGAGCAAGTGGTCCCAAGGCAGTCGGGTTATAGTTTGGTTTTATACATTTCAAGGAGATGGGAATTATAGGTAAAATCATAAATAAATACATGGAAGGTGAATGTTGGTTTGGTCCCAAAAGGTGTGACATCTTGAAGCAGAGGCTTACAGGTTATAGGTGGGTTTAAAGATTCTTTGATTTATAATTGGTTAAAGAAATAAAGCTTTGTCTAAAGTTTTTTGTGTTTCAAGGTATCGGTGGACAAATTATTTTGAGCATTATAAAAAGTAATTTATTAATATTAAGAATTTAAGTTTATCAGATGGTAACAGTGTTGGGTCAGGCTGAATAAGCTTCCTCAGGCTTCATGCATGCATCCATCTGTCTAACTGGGCAGCGGAGCACTGACTGCATCGGGTGCTTGGAGGAACTCAAAGACGAATGAGATTACATTCTCTCAACATCTCAGGGCTGACCTTCCCAGCTGCATTTCCGGCCACTCTGACAACGCCTGCACCTGGGGCACAGCACACTCACCGCACACCGGGTCCCAGGCCTGCCATCTTCTCACAGGCAGAGGTGTTGGGCCGGGCTGTTCCCTCTTTGTGGGATGCCTTTCCTTCCCATGTTTGCCTCACAAAATCCTTACCCTATTCAAATGTCACTGTCTCTGGGACGACTTCTTGACCTCCTAGGCAGATTTAATAACCATGGAATTTTCCACATCTTTATATTAGCAGGTGTGTGATGGTTAATTTTAGGTGTCAACTTGACTGGGTTACAGGATACCCAGATGGTTGGTAAAGCAGTATTTTGGGGTATGTCTGTGAAGGCATTTCCAGAAGAGCTTGGCATTTAAGTCAGTGAAGTGAATAAGGAAGATCCACCCTCGCCTAATGTGGGCAGTCACTGTTCAGTCCTCTGAGGGCCAAGACACAACACAAAGGCAGGGGAAAGGTGAATTTCCTCTCTCTCATTTGTGGAGCTGGGCGCTCATCTTCTTCTGCCATTGGCCACAACTCTAGAGGGTGCCATTCACATAAACTACAATGCACTTGAGTGCTGTTGGATGGCCACTCAGTGAACTCTGTTTATTGATCACCTACAGTGTGCTGGGTACTATGGAGAAGTGCAACAGTGAATGAAAACAAAAACTCCAAATGTGTCTTGAATAAATGACTCGGCCATTGCTTCATCCCTGGGGTATCAACAGAAAGTGTCCTTTCTAATTCTGTAATATTCTGAACAGGTGGTGCCTATTTGGTGATAATCTGAATAAACTATTACACTTAAAAAAAATAAAGGCTTGCAATGTTCAGATAAGGAAGACTGTTAATCAGAGACAAGCCTTAAAATACTGACTCAAGTGATCTGCTGAGCAGATTGGTGGCCTGTAGGAGATCTAACCTCCGCCCTGCATGGCCTTAGGTCCTGTTAATAATATAGTATCTTATTGTCACAAACAGTCTGTCTTTTCAGTCTTACAATCTCTGTTTTAACATTGATGCTGGTCAGTTGTTGAGTCTAAACTCCAAAAGGGAGGGGGTATGACGAGGCATGTCTGACCTCCTTTCCCTTCATGGCCAGGAACTCAGTTTTAAAGTTTTTCTGCGATCCCCTTGGCCAGAGGGTGTCTGTTCAGCCAGTGAGGGCCTTAGGATTTTATTTTAGTTCGCATTATAAAGAGGCATAGAGATGTTAAGTAAATTTTTCCAGATCACACAGCAGAGTTGGGATTTTAACACAACACTTAGCCAGTGTTCCTCACTCTCTCTCAAAAGAACAATTATAAAATCCTTCCAAAACCCTAACGTGGGCATGTGAATGTTTCAAATGATGTCGGGTGGTGTTTGTAAGGGTGTCTGGAGCCCGCAGACACGTGCAGAGATGTTGATGGTGACCAGGTGTGGAAACCGCACTGATTAACCGAGCCGGCTCCAACATCGTGCTGGAGGCTGTGCCCCGGGAGCCCGCACGCCAGCAGCCCCGGGCTGGGTGAGCTTCTCTAGCGATGACTGCGTTTTACCACCTGGTCCGCTCTTCCCAGCCAGATCCAGGGTGTTGCCTGGCCCGTGCTGCCTCCCTCAGTTCTTCCCAGAATTGGAAGCAGGTCTTTTCTGAATATGCAATCCTAGAATGAATTGGGATTGTTCCTACTTGTCATTTTATTAGCAACTCATTACAGCCATTTCTTCGGGATTAAAAAGAGAAGAAAGAAGGAACAAAGTGAAAAGAGTAAGCTAATGTCTTACCCAGAATGCTATGGCAATTTATGGTGGCTTGAATGAAATGACAGAATTGCCATAATGTTAAATTTAACATGTTTTATTTTAGCAATATGATTATCTGATCATATCTCCAAGCGCAGCCAGCATTACAAAAGTAATTTTTGTAATTGTATATTCATTCACTCTAAGATGGTATGGTACGTGGTTCAGAATGACTTTAGAGACCATATTACCAAATTTTCAGCTTAAAAATTACTTTATCCTGTCATGCATGTAACCTCACTGATAGGAACAGAACTGGAATTTCTTGTGCACATGGAGAGGAATAGAAGTAAAGCCTTCTTGGACTTTAGGCTCACAGCACAAATTGTCACGGTTGCTTTTTCCTATTAGAAGTGTTTGCCGATACTCGTTTCCTCCTCCTGTCCCAGAACTGAGGCTCTACTCTGATGCTGCTCTGTCCTTCTCCCTCCAGGCATTTTCATGAGAATTTAGGGAGGGGAGTGGAGGGCATCTGAGATGAGAGCAAGTGCGTCCATCTGCTGGTACCCTCTAGATATGCCTCTCACGGGCTCATGGGCCTGATTCTGGCTTCAGGGAATGGCGAACATGACTAGAGAGATCAAACAGAACCCTCAGCTCCTAACATGCTAGTTGCTGTGGTCACTCATGGTGACAACTATTATACTTAGGAGCACTCATTGCACATGAAATACAAAACACTTTATATTGGTAGTTCCTCAGGCTGAGTAATCACATCCATGTGGGGGAAGAGTTGGGACCCACGTGTGTGTCCTGCTGCCTGGTCCCTCTGTAAGCATTGCAGAAGCTGCAATAAAGCCACTGGGAAGCTTGGCTGACAGCTAACCTTCAGGGCAGCCTCGTGAGAAGACAGTGCAAAATTCTGCAGATTAAGGACTGTTTTAAAAGGCAAGCGTAAGGTGAGGATTGTGCTGAATTCTGCTTGCCAACATCCTATGTCTTTGGTGCCCGGCAGCTGGGGGCTGGTGTTAGCCAATGTGTTCTTCAGCCAGTTCTCGTCCTGACTCTGTCCCTGACTGCTGGTGGCCACGCCAGCCACTCCCTCCCCCAGGCCGTGTGGCATCAGACCCCTCCTATGTGAAGCTATCACAGGCCGGGAGGCGAAGGTCTCTATACAGGGCCTGGAATCATAGTAATTAATAAATGTCTGGGTGTATCATTTTAAGTCTTCCGGGACTACACTTGGTAACGGCAGGTGAGCTGAGAGGAAAAGTGAAGGCTTCGTTTTGGATTTTACTCTGTAAAATTCTGACATTAGGCAATCTTCTAGATCCTTAGCCGGATTTCTCCTGACTCCTGTTGGCTGGCCCCTTCCTGACGTGGCGTTGAGACCAGAGGATGGGACTCAGCTCTGGGAGACTGACTGCCTTTCAGGTGCACTGTGGGAGCCCTTATCCCCCGAATAGTGGTCGCACCCACGTGGGAGAGAGCATGAGGCCTCCTCCCGTGCTAGAAAGACCTATTTATTTCTATTGTGGCCATTTCTTAAGTAACAATTTATCAAACCCCAGCCCAGACAGAGCCCAAATGCACAGCCCGGGCCCTGAGGACACAAGGACATAGTGCCCTTCTTTGAATTGACTGTTCTTTTAGGCTAAAGGCAAAATATTTACACGGACCAAGTAATATTTTGTTTTCTAATCCAGGTGTGCATGTCTATGTCAGGCCTGGGCTAACCTTCCTGCCTCTAGCTTACAGGTCTGTCATGGCGTTCGACGCAATGCTGAGAGAAGCTGCCAGAGAGACACTCGAACTCCGGGAGCCGAGGGAGGAGGGCGGGATGGGGGCCAGAGGAGCCGCAGGTGACAAAACACCCAGAACAAACACACGTGTCTTTCCACCATTATCTTTAGAGAAAAAAAATGCCAATTCCCTCTTAAAGCCATATTTTCAGGGAGCTGCTTATGACGTCCACATGTGGAAATGATTCCACATTTTCATAAATCAAACCTAACAAGACCTTTGTGACCGGCTCCCAATGCCAAAGTGGCCTCCGCAAGATGACAAATAACATAAGTAAAATTGAAAAGTCAGCTGAAGACACTTTCAATGTTTGTCTTTTAAAAATTTTGTTGTTGTTGACTCTGTTTTCGTTTTGGGGTGGGGTTTGTTTTGCTTTGTTGCAGATTGCTGTCTAGGTGCCAGGTTTTTTCCTTGTCTGCTGTTAGCTCAATAGGGCTGGTGCTGGTCACAGCCAGGTTAGTGCCCGTAAGAGCATCTGTCATGTTTGCATCCCTGCTGTAGATTAAGAATGTCTAGTGCTTACAATAATGCCATAAGCGGTCGCGTGAACCCCGTTTAACAGAGACGGGAAGACAGGCACTGAGGCTTGAGCAGGAGTTGGTGCCAGACCCCACAGCTCAACCCGAGCTCCCTCTGCAGCTCTGCTTTGGGCAGTGAAGCCTGCAGCCCCCCAGCTTCGGTAATGAACCAGGGGCAAGTTCCTCAACTTCCAGGGTCCTGCTGCTCCCCATCTGGAAGGCACAGTGTGTGCCAGAGAGTGTTCAGGGAGCTCACTGTCTCTGAGCGCTGGATTCTACCTGGGCAGAGACAATTTGCATCACAATGTCTTCAGAGTCACAAAGAAAAACAGCTGAGGAAAATTCACACTGTAAAGTCCATATAGTGACATAATAAAACTATCACTTTTTATTTATTAATATTATTTTATTATTTCAAAATGCTTGAGTATAACTAAATTCAAGAGGAAATGTTGATGCTATACTATTAATAAAAATATGAAAATAAAAACTATAGTGCTAAATAAACCCTGTTTAATTCTCTTCAATGAACCTGAGGCCAAGGAACAACTGAAAGGTCAGGGATGAGGTTGCTTTAGTTTGCTGCTTTTTAATGAAATATAACTAAAAAAAAATTAGCTTCTTTCAAATTTATCAAAGAAATTGAATACAAGCCTGATATAGAGGTCATTATTTCTTGGTAATATTTAGTTCAATACCTTGTAAGAAGAAAGGACAGTTACTGGCTAATAGGCGTTTCCCCAGGCACACGGCACGCATGTGACATTTCTGCACACGCTGGAAAGTTGAGCCTGAGGAACCATTACATTGCTCTCTCTGGGTGTCCAACAGTGACTGATATAAATATTTTATTAGGCAAACCTGCAGGTTTCTGAAGATTATATGTCTTATCAAATTGACCCTTATAATTATGTTGTCTTCTGCAACCATGGGATCTCTTTTAATTTTGCAGCTCTTTGGTAAATATTGAAGTGTAAGAAGGTATACAGCCGTAAGCAAAGCCGCTGCGGGTACAACCATGCAAACAGTTCCTCACGTGGAAGGGGTGCGTTCTCTTCCACTCCCCTAGGGAAGTGACCCCGTGGAGGAAAGGCTTAATGAGGCTGGAGAATGCATGGGGTCTCCGCACTTTTTAATCCTCCTTCTACAGCCTATTCCTCTGCTATGGCTTGGTACCCCTCTCTTTCTAATTTTGCAAGGGGACTTCTGTGCTGAAATCGGATGCCCCCTGAGGAAGGCGGGCGTGGCTGGCAGGGAGAAACTGAAGGCCCTGCCCTTCCTCTCACGCCACGTGTGGCTCGGTCCTCACGACCCAGCGGCCATCACAATTGCACAGGGCCCTTTGGTGCAGACGCGTCCCCTGCATGGCCGCGCAGGGACAGAGCCCTGCAGTCCCGGGTGCGCAGCATATGGCGCCCCGGGAGGCTAACGCACCTCGGAGTTCCCGGCGGGGCCGTCCTTCCTCGCGGGGTCACTTCCGTGTGGCCACCCTTCCCATCCTGCCCAGGACGGGGGTAATCCCCTCTCTCACACCCCACGCAGGTCTTTGGAGGAAGGCTGGCAGCCAGGCGGGGAGCCCTGGGCGCGGCGCGTGTAGAAGTAGGGAGGCTCTAGGGAACTGTGCGCGCAGCAATAGGAGCAGAGCTCCTTTTTCCTGGCTTGACTGAGGCTGCCTTCTGCCAGTGATGTCTTCAGCGCGCGTGTACGACCAGGGCTGGCATGGCTTTGGGGCACAGGGTCTGTGTGCCCAGCGGCCCCGATGGGCATTAAAGCCAGTCTCAGTGATGGGGAAAACTGTCCGGCGCTGGGACGTCGCCACTCGCCGCCTCCCCGCCGCTCCACATCCCCGCAGGCCCGTGCTGTGCGTAGCCGGCTGGAGGCAGCGGCGGGCGGGTGTGCGGGTACGCGCTGCTGGAGCCGGGCCTCGTGTGCCAGTCCGGGCCGCGCTCTATGCTCGGCTGCCTGCTGCAGTCCTCTGGTCACGCTGCTTGCGTGATCCTGATTGGTTACTTTTTGAATCCCACTGTTCCTGATTGGATGTTATAGCTTGTTCCTGATTGGATGTTATAGCTTGTTGCTGATTGGATGTTAGCGCTTGTTACTCATTGGCTGTTAATGCTTGTTGCTGATTGGACGCTTTTTGAGTCCTACCAAAGGTATAAAAGCTGGAGGAGACGGGGAAGGGGGGTCAGAAGGTCACAAGTTTGCGGAGCATGCTGATGGAATAAAGGCTGTTCTCCACTCTCCATGTGCTGCTGGGTTATTTCTCTGGTTGAGAGCTGTTAACACTTTACGACATAGAGCTGGCCAAGAGCTGTTAATACTTGCCGGAACATCAGCTCATCTGAGTCATGGCTTCAGGGGTGCACTCCTGTCCTGAGCAAGCCCCTGGCAGGGAGGTGCATGTCAGTGCTACAGAGGTGAGGACAAGGCTGTGAACCATGCAGACCCGGACTCCCAGCAAGCGTGGTGGCTCCCCTGGTGTTAGCTTCCTCCCCCACAACCTTGCAATTGGCCCGTTTGCCCAAAGCTGAGGTTGCAGGAAGCATTTTATCATGGGTAAAGAAAGAGCACATGCGTCCGTGGGATTGGGGTTATTCTTAGGACTGGGAGTGAAGGAGGACAGTCCCCTGAGCTGAGCAGTGGCTGGGCCAGGGCACTCCTGAGGAAAGCAGGGCAGACGCTCCCTTGGACCTGGCAGCACTGATCCCTTGGGGGACCTGGCATTGGCCCCTTCATGGGATCTCAGGCCATCTGTTAGCTTTAGTGTTAGCAGAAACAGGGCTGAAGGAAAGGGCTGAAGAGGACAGTGGTGGATGTTACTGAGCAGATGACGGCAGGTGACTGGGAAAAGCCGCAAGGCCACCCTCGCAGCCCCTGGAGACGACTGGCTCTGGGGCCAGAGTGGCAGGGGAGCTGGGGGGCGTGTGGACTGGGGTGTACTGACGGGATCTGTGTAATGCCTGGCCTTGTGCATCCTCGGAACGTCACTGACCCAGTTCAACTTTTAGGGTTCAAGTCCCTACTTGGCCACGGCGTGAGACCTGACCAATTATGCAACTGCTCAGGGATTTCGTCTCTGCCAAGTGGGGACAATGACAGTATCTACCTTGTAGACTAATTATAAGACCCGAGTGGGATCATTCAGGGAGAGGACTTAACAGTTCCTTTGGCTGGGGTCATCCACAAATGTCTTCTGTTCCCATCTTTCGTTTTCCTGTGGCTTACCCACTCTGTTGTGTTCACTGTGTTACTTTTCCCAGCCACGGTAGAGCTGGGATAGTGTGGTAATTCAGCTTGATTGTGGGGATAGTTAATGAAGGTGCCCATGATAAAATTCCACAGAACCATATACACACCAGAAATGTGTCTGTGTATAACTGGTGAGATCTAAACCAGCCCTGTGGCGTGCACCCTTGTCAGCTTCCTGGTTTTGATATTGTACACCCTTGACTACACAATATGTGCTTTTTGAGATTGGGTTGTATCACATAGCATAATTTAATAAATTATTAATAAATAATTAATAATAATAATAATTATAATTAATAAATAATTTAATAAATTGGTTAAACCAATTTTTGCATGTGTGAATAATTTGTTCTTTTTTATTGCTGAGCAGTAATCTATGGTATGGATATACTTCAGTTTGTTTAACCATTCATGTTGAGGTTTTTATATGTAACTAAGTTTCTTTGGAATAAATGACCAGGAGTACAGTTGCTGGGCAATGTAAGTTCATTTTAGTTTTTAAAGAAACTATCAAACTGTTTTCCGGAGTGGCTGTCCCATTTAACATTCCCACCAATAATGTATAGGTGATGTAGTTTCACCTTATCCTCACTAGCATTTGATGTTATAATTGTTTTTATTTTCACCATTATAATAAGTGTACAGTGATATTTTATTGTGGGGCTTTAATTTGCATTTTCTTAATAGCTAATGATGTTGAGCTTCCTTTCATGTACTGATTTGTATATCCTCTTTGTTGAAATATCCATTCACGTCTTTTGCCCATTTTCTAATTAGATTGTTTTTACTGTTGAGTTTTGAGAGTTCTTTATATATTTGGGATTAAAGTCCTTTGCCAGATATGTGATTTGCAAATATTTTATTTCAAGTGAATTTGTCTTTTTTCATCCTTTTAAGATTATCTTAATTAATATTTTTTATTTAGATTACTTCCAATTTATCAATTTTTTCTTGCTTTTGATATCAAGCCTAAAAATGTTTTGACTAGCCCTAGGTCCTGAAGATTTTCTCCTTTTTTTGCTTTTCTGAAAGTCATATAGTTTTACATTTCACGTTAAACCTGTAATCTATTTTGAGTTAATTTTTGTTTAAGGTGTGAAGTTAAGGTCAGGGTTCATTTTTTTTTTTTTTTTTTTTTTTTTTTTTTTTTTTTTTTTGCCTATGGATGTCCATAGGCAAATGTTGTTCCAGCAATGTTTGTTGAAAAGACTATCCCTCATCTATTAAATTGCTTTCACACTTCTGTCAAAAGCCCATTGGTCATATTCATGTGAATCTATTTCTGGACTTTGTTCTGTTCCACTGATCTTTATGTCTATTCCTCTGTTAACACCACACTATCTTGATCACTGTGGATATGTTGTATCTTGAAATCTGGTACACTGCTTCCTTCCACTGTATTTTTCTTTTTCAAAATATTTTGGCTATTCTAGGACATTCCTATTTCCCTATACATTTTAAAATAAGCTTACCTATGTTTACAAAAAAAATTTGCTGGAATTTGGATAGCAATTGTATTGAAACTATAGATCCCTTTGGGGAGATTTGACAACCTTACTATGTTAAATCTTCTAATCCATGAATACAGTATGTTCCTCCAACTATTTGCATCTTCTTTTACTCATTCCTTCATGATTTTGCATTTTTAGCACACAGATTCTGTACACGTTTGTTTCTTTGTAGCAACTATAAATGATATTAAATTTCTGATTTTGTTTTCCACTTGTATATTATTAGTTTATAGAAATATAACCAATTTTTGTATTTTTATCTTATACCCTACAACCTTGCTGAACTCACTTATTCTAGAAGTTTTTGTAAATTCTTTGGAATTGACTATATGGAAAATCATATCCTCTGAAAATATAGACCATTTTTTTCTTCCTTTCAATCTACATGCCTTTTATTTCCATTTCTTGCCTTATTTCACTGACTAGAACGTCTAGTAATAGAATAAGGGTGATGACAGCCTACATTTTTGCCTTTTCCCAAAGTTAGGGAGAAAGCATTCAGTCTTTTACCATTAAGTATATTAGCTATAGGTTTTTTTGTTGGTGCTCTTTGTGAGGTTTCAGAAATTTCTCTCTCTCTTTTTTTAAGACAGAGTTTCACTTTGTCACCCTGGCTAGAGCACAGTGGCATCATCGCAGCTCACAGCAACCTCAAACTCCGCGGCTCAAGTGATCCTCCTGCTTCAGCCTCCCAAGTAACTGGGACTACAGGCACATGCCACCACACCCAGATCATTTTTTCTATTTTTGGTAGAGATGGAGTCTTACTCTTGCTCAGGCTAGTATTGAACTCCTGATCTCAAGCAATTCTCCCACCTTGTCCTCCCAGAGTACTAAGATTGCAGGCATGAGCCACCTCACCCAGCCAGAAGTTTCTCTTTATCCCCAGTTTGCTTAGAATTTTTATCATGAATAAGTGTTTTATTTGTTTGTTTGTTTTTAGAATCAAGGTCTTTCTCTGTTGCCCAGGCTAGATTCAAACTCATGGGCTCAAGCAATCCTCCCACCTCAGCCTCCTGAGTGGCAGGGACTATAGGCATGCTCTACCATGCCTGGCTTGGATTTTATCAAGTAATTTTTCTGCATCAAAGTGAACATATGATTTTTTTCCTTTAGCCTATTGATATGGTAGATTGCATTGATTTATTTTATTTTATTTTTCAGACGGGGTCTAGCTCTATTCCCTAGGCTAGAGTGTAGTGACATCATAATAGCTCACTGCAACCTCTAAACTTCAAGACTCAAGTGATCCTCCTATCTCAGCCTGCTGAGTAGTTAGAGCTACAGGTATATGACACCATCCATGCCTGGCTAATTTTTTTTTAAATTTTTTGTAGAGATGTGGTCTCACTATATTGCTCAGGCTGGTCTCAAACTCTTGGCCTCAAGTGATTCTCCTGCGTCAGCTTCCCAAAATGCTAGGATTACAGGCATGAGCCACCACATCCAGCCCATTGATTTATTTTTGATTATTGAGTCAGCTGTGCATACTTAGAATAAATTACACTTGGTCATGGTGTATTATTCTTTTTGTGCATTCCTGGATTTGATTTGCTAATATGTTTTGAGCATTTTATATCTAAGTCCATTAGAAATATTGGTCTATAGTTTTCTTTTGTCTTTGGCTGGTTTGGGTATCATGGTAATACTGGCCTCATAAAATAAGTTGGGAAATGTTCCCTTCTGTTTTGTTTTCTGGAGGAAATTGTATGAAATTGGTTTTATTTCTTCTTTAAATGTTTGTAAGATCCTACAGTGAAACCATCTGGGCATGTAGATTTCTTTTTCTAGAGCTTTTAAATTACAAATTCAATTTTTTAAAGGTGGTAAGACCATTTTTTCATTTTTGAAAATCAGGAGGCAGGCACCATGAAAGGTCCTTGGGCATGAAGCACAGGATTGTGGTGAGGTGAGGAATAAGATGTGCAGACAATCTGGGTCAGTATCATTCTCATCCTGAGGTTCTCACTTATAAAATGGTCCATTTATTGAATACAGCATGTGACACAGAAGTTCTTCTGTATTTTTATACACTGTATTCTTAAGATGTGTTTGGAATTATTTTGATAAACTTTAACATTTCCCATTTCTCTTACTCTTTTTAAAATTTTGGACCTTTACAATATAAAAATACTTCTGGTTTTAACTTGGTTTTCACTCTCTCTCTTTCCGTCTCCCTCTATTGTATTTAGAAGTATGTTTTCAAAGTTGTTTTCTTTTCTTGAGTTTGTTATACAAGAAGCAAGCATCTGCCGCAATAACTAATGGAAGCGGAAAATCTATTCTCAGCATGGTCCCTATCTGTGTGAGGCAAAGGTTTTAAACCATCTGTGTTCTAGCGTCAAGTAAATCACGAGATCTACCTGTGATCAGTACGGTGCCAAAGGCGCCCTGGTTAGAAAGTGCCAATGCTTCAAGAATGTAACCTCTCCTACTGCTGTTTAAAACACATCTATGGAAAATATAATCTACAGATACTCTCTTTATCTGCTATGCCGGTGGTGACTACGTGGCCTTTGGCAAATCCCTCTGGGATCTAGAATACTTGCCACCAGGTAATGTTTATACAGGGCGTTCACATGCATTATTTCAAAAACACATTTTTTATTAAGGGGAAAAGATGCAAATTATGTCATCTCAAGGCTCTTGGAACAATAATTTGTCTTTATGAAATATACGTTGCAAATTTTCCAAATGTATTTTATTTTTTTTAGTGAAAAACAGAAACCCCAAAGAACCCTCGTTTGATTGCCCAAGATGGAGAAATCGGGGTGATTATTGAGTGTGATACACAGAGAAGATCTTAGAGTCAGGGGCCACTGTGGCTTGGCTTATTGTTTGTGGGAGCAAGAAAGTAACCCTATTCCTATATGATACGTCACCCACCCCACAGAGCAAAAGCCTAAAGCCAGCGCTGCTGGCCTCACCATCTGGAATCATCCCACAGAAAAACTTCCCATTATTTAGAAGGACATTATCATCAGTAAATAAAATGTTCCCATCCCAGTGTTTATAACGTTAAGGGAGAGGGATATTGCATGACTCACTCACATCCCAGAGCAGACCATGTGTCACCAAAGGCAGGCTCTGTGTGAACAGTAGGTTCAGAGTCTGCTGATGATAGCTCTTTGGATGTTATTTATTGCACCTTCAGAATGTGTGAAACGCTGCTGGTTTTTATTTCTTGGGAGTGAACAATTGCTGCCTTAAGAGACATTTAAATAATGGTTAATTTTTAAAGTGAAAGAATTAGACAAATGGATACGTTCAGTCCAGACTTCAGGTTTCTGTTTTTTAAGCTTAATGTGTGATATTAGCCTATTAAGTGACATTCCTTTATTCGATATATTCTCTATCCCCATTAGATGTCATTTGCGTTGATGTTTTGTATTGTTTGCATGTTAGCACTTCTTATGTTAAACTATGGGGCTGCAGGGAGAAAATAATTAGATTTATGGCTTTGTACTTTTACTTTTCAATTTAAAGGTCTATTCAAAAATAATAGATACGGTACACACAGGCCGTTTTCTATTTAAATTAGCTTATCGAAACAAAATATCTCCTTTAGTGGTTTTCCTGGAGACAGGAAAGCAGGTGACCTGCCCTTCCACTCAGTGGAAACAAACTTGTGATTTTCCACAGAAGCAAACACAATAGGCCTCATTAGCATAATTAATGATGATGTTTCTGTGTAATTTCTCAATATGCAAGCTTTTCTTAGGGGCTGCTGGAAAGGGACGAGTTCCACGTGGCCGGTCTGAGGCGCCCGGAAGCACCTGCAGTAGCCGGGCGCCCAGGACGGTCTGCAGAGCAGCCTGTCGTGCCTGGGCTGGAATGCCGATCAGTCCTGAAGACTGTGGGGAGAGGGGCCACTATCTCTGAGGCTGTCAAAGCTCTAAACATCCGTTCTATTTGCTGGCTGGTTCTAGACGGCTTTCTATGGGGATAAAGTTACTAGTTAGAAATGACGGCCTTCTCAGACACAGACCTGGGGTTCAGACGGGGTGCTACTTCCAGATGTTTTACTCTGGATGATCTACTTTAACTTCCTGAGCTCTTCACCGCAGCTTTAAAATACAGATAATAATGTCAACCTCACACAGACTGGAGAGAATGCATGTGACCCTGCACGTAGTAGGCGCTTGTTACATGACAGTGAGCGTGTGTTTGCTGTAGCATTCATGGTACTGATAAAGGAATTGATTGCACTCCCACGTAACATATTGAATATTGATTGGCAGCGGCCTCCTGACATGTCTGGAGTCAGATGGACCCAGGTTGGAATCCTGATCCCCACACCTACCGTGTTTGGCCTTGGTCCCCCTCACTGTCTTTGGGCTTCAGATTCTTTATTTGCAAAGCAGATAACAATACCTACCTCGGGGGTTGTCGTGAGCGTTCTGGGTGTTATCTGTCTCCAGGAGGCCAGCTGTGAGTAGCTCTTGTGGCCCGGTGGATTAAAGATGTTCTCTGCCGTGTCATCTTCGTAGCACTGGTGAGGATCATTGTTTTCCCATCTTACAGGTAAGGAAATTGAAGGACAGGTGTTGCAATGGCTAGAATTGAAACTGGGCCTGCCTGGGTGGGGACCCTAAAAAGGCGCCTATGACTGTTACTGCTGTTCTCTCAGCACCCAGGAGGAGGGAGCTGCCTACCCCTGGCCGTATACCAGCACTGGTGGTTTGTGGCCCTCCCACCCTGCCTAGTTTCCCCCGAGAGCCTCCTTGGAAGCCACCTCCCGTTCTCTCTCAGGGTCCCTGATGACAGGATGAAATTCACTCGGCACCTGTGAGTATGTTCCATGTATCAGTGTTGGTTCAAAGCCTTCCTAATTAACTGTGGCTCCTTTACAAGTATCGGAAAAAATGTGAATCCAAGTAAAATATATTAGCAGTGAATTTCAAAATCCCTCATGGCCTTAATGCTTCTTGCAAGCTAAAAATAATTTTAAAAATAAAAAATAACATGAGAGCTATCATTTTAAATATACATATCTCTCAGTTACAAAGTTCATCTAATGAAACAGTTTCAGTTTTAGGAAGCATTGTTCAGTATGTGACAGGAGGTGACTAACTTCCACTTTTCCCCAAAGAGGGTCATATCTTCAGAAATCACACGTCTGATGGCAAACACAGTGCTACCGAAGTCCCACGGGAGATGGCCCCGTCTACACAGTTCCCTGGCTGCATAACCCGGGACAGTGTAACCTGTGATTTAATCTCTGAAAACTAAAGGCTCCATATCTGTAAAATGGGGTGATGTCACACACACCTAGGATTTTGAGGATTAAATGAAATAATGCACATAAATATACATATAAAGCATGTGCTTCAGAGCTTGGCACAGTCAGAGTATTTAAGAACTATTCTCTTCTCTGTTCCTATAATTATGGGGAAAACACAAGCATTTAGTAGTTTATTAAATGTCTGTCCATTAACATATTTCTGACTTCGGGTTTTAAAATCCTGTACACACACCCTCCAAAGCACCTTTCATCTCCCAGAATCCACAAGCGTTTACAAATCCAGTGAGTGAAGATAACCGCTATGGATCCGCGGGGGCCACTAATCCACTCCTAGAACGCGGCCACCTCTGGGTAAAAGATCAACAAATATTCGGCTGCATAACACGTCTGTTACATTCAGTGGCGCCTTTCATAGTGTTTCTTAAAGGACGGAGATAAGAAAGCCATGAATGCTAGCTCTGTTACACCTGGGTGTGTTTATCCAGGTCTTTAAAAGATAAATACCGTAATCAGGGAGTCAAATATTAGGCAATTATAAGACTTCAGAGACTGGATGATGAATTCAGTTCTTTTCTCTCCGGTGGGGTGATGGATTTAAATCAGAAACAATAATCTTGCCCCAAACAGGAGTTGTCCTCTCTCCTGGACCAGGAAAAGCACAAGATGAGAATTCACAGCCTTCCGTTTGTTTTCATGTTTCTCAAAATAAGTTATGCATCTTCTCAAGTAAACCTGGGTGTTAATCAAAAGATTAGTGCAGCTTATCAACATCGTCCCTGCACTTGGGTAATTGCATTAAAATTCTCATGTGAACAGCCGCAGACAGCACAGGCCCTCGGGGCGCCCAGTCCGCTCTCTCCCTACAAGGTGCTGTGCTGTGATAGAGCAGCCTGAGGTCACGCAGCGCTTGACTCTGAGAGACCCTGTCCTGTCCTGGGGTCACCAGAGTGTCCAAAAGAGACGAGTGCCTGCAGGTCTACTGTACTGGAGGTTCGCTTTTTCTTCTTCGAGTCGCTGAAGTTTAGAGGACCCTGATGTCCCAATAGGTGGGACAGCATCAATAACCAATTGTGCCTGGAAAAGTCGGATGAGATGTCACGTGGCACCTGAGCACAGTGGCTGGGAGCCAAGCTGAGCCAAGGGGCCCTGGCTTCTCAGGAGCCTGGCCACAGCGAGAGGGGCCAACAGAGAGGCCAGGCAGAGCCTGTGTTGGAAGTTCAGGGTTCCTCTAGATTTACCATTTTCCAAGGATAGTGGCTTTGACAGAGGAGGATGAAAAGTCAGGAACAGCACCCAGAAAAAGAAGGCACTGAATCCCCAGCATGTGGACACTGCCTAGAGTGAAGTGGATGCTCACTGCCATAAGTGAGACCCAGTGAAGGTGAAGAGAACAGGGAGGTGACGGAAAGAAGAAGGAAAGGAAGAGAATAAAATCCCCAGGGGACCAGGATGTGGACAGCAGAGGGTATAAGAAAGTTAGGCATGGAGAGAAGAAACTGGGAGAGGGGGCGGACATTGGAATCAGAAAAATATGCAGTGGGACTGAGAAATTACAGATGGTTTATCATAGCTGCCTTCACTGAGAATTTATCGTGCATGCACTGAGCGACTTACGTACCTTGTCCCATGTCCTTCCCGACATGCCTGTGAGGTAGATATTATCATCCAGACTTTACAGGTGAGAGAAGCACGACTCAAAAAACAGCTACCCATGGAATACCCATGGAATACCCATGGAATACGATGATGGTGGTTTTTGCAGCAGTTTAATTTCATAATCATTTGTGCTCCTAAGATTTTTTTCATATGCTTAAAAAATATAAATTAAGTAACTCAATGTCCTTGATTTGAATGTTTTCTTTCCTAAGCACCAGTCCCCGATTTCCTCTTTTGTTTCCTGTGTTGTCCCCAGAAACCGATCAGTCACGCCCCTTCCTGGAAACGGGCTCAGGCAGCTCTCAGGAGCACCCTCGGCCCCAGCTGAGGGGCGAGTTGAAGAGCGAGTCCATGATGCGCTTTATTTCCTTCTCAGAGCTTTTGTTAGCACCTCTCTATTTGTGGGGAGAGTCAAGAGAATTGTTTAATGTCTTCTTATGTTTTCTACAAAAGCATCAAATGCAAGCATAGTTGATTTTTCAATCAGCGAAAGTCACCTGATTTAATAATTTACACATGTATCTTCTGTCTGTCTGAAGCACTCTGCTAGCAAGACCCCATCTTATCATTATTTATTCTTGACGACAGCGAAATACCTTGAAAATGACACAGAGAGGTGGTATATTAGAACAAACTTGAACTTTCGGTTGCAAAGAATTTATTTACATCAACAGTTCAAAGAAAAATACAGAAAACATGCCTCCCTCCAACAAGGAAGCAATTCAAGGACACAGCTCGCCACCACCGCTGCCTGAGTGTGAGCCTGGCTCACGTCACTTGTGCTCAGCGAGGGGCACTCCACAGCCACCACCTTCTTGTGCTTTGTCTTTTCCTGTTTGCGTCATTCACAGCTTGCCTCACCTCTGCCTGTCCACAGTACCAAGAAAAATTTCTTTTTGCTCTTAATTAAAGTGTCTCTTTTGAGCCTCCTATGTCCTGTTTCACCTCTACCCAGCAGTGACACCAAGAAAAATCCTTCTTGTTCATCATTGAAGTGTTTCACTTGAGTTGCAGGATATTAGAGTCCTAGGAACCGGTGGGGCCATTCGGCTCATTTCTAAGCCTTATTATGCCCGAAAGAGAGAGAGAGAGAGAGAGAGAGAGAGAGAGAGCGCTAGTGAAGTGTGAAGTCCGAGGGCATCCTCAGAGATGAAGTGTGCTCAAACCCAAATGCCTGGACATTATTGTTAAGTTTCCTGGAATGCAAATTCAAAAGCAGAATGCTATAATTACCAGAAAGACCTCTGAGTATTTATGCCCCAAATAAGATCTTCACAAAAGGTTAGCAACCTGTTTATTTTCATTTCTGCTTTCATTGTCTGCCCAAGTTGCATGGAATTAGTGGTAGTGTCTTTGAGGACTAGAAAACATTGTTTTAAAATGTCCAACCAGGAAGCCAGACACCCTGAAAGATGTGTCTTCCAATTTCTCTCAACCATGAAAATAATTTGGGCTAGGTGAGTTTTTTGGGAGTAGAAAATCCACATCTGGCTTTTTTCTAAGCACAGGTCACCACTTTGAGGTCATGGACCTGGTATCTGGACATGAGAACCAGGGAGCTGCTCCTAACCACCAGGGGAGGGGCCAGTGAACTTAGCCCAGGGGCCACATCCGATTTTGTATGGCTGGTGACCTAAGAATGGTTTTTACATTTTCAACAGTTGGAAAACAAATGAAAAGAAGAAATGGTGTTTCATGTCAAATGAAATTTATATGAAATGCGAATGGCAATGTCCCTAAATAAAGATTGATTGGAACACAGCCACACCTGAGCATTTACATATCATCTGGGGCTGCCTTCAGGCCACAGTGGCAGAACTGAGTGGCTGCCACAGAGACTGTGTGGCCTGAAAAGCCCGAAAGAGTTACCATCTATTCTTTCAGAGGGAAGGTTCGCCAGCGCCTGTCCTAGAGGTCATGCCTGGCACTTTGCTCGCTTTCTTTTACTTACGTTATCTGCTAAGTTCTGCCTAGGTACCTGTCGTATCAAATGTTCCAATCGGCTCTCATCCCACGATGTGGGTGACTTCAAAATGCAGCAAAGACATAAAACTGATGAATAAACAAAAGTGCATGGTAGTTGACTGTCTGACATCAACGGCCCAGACACAGCAGGCAAGCCAAGCCAGTCCCAACTTCAAATTACTCTCCCTGAACTTCCCGTTTCACGAGAGATTTCGGAGCCCTGCTTGCTCTGGGCACGGCCACGCGGCAGCAGGAAAGGCTGGTGCGTCCGCCTCTGCTCCTGCTCCTCTTTGTTCAGTCTCCGGAAGCCGCTCTTTTGTGCCGGCAGCTGTTCCAGCGGGTGCGGGAGGTAGGCAGGGAAGTGTGGGCAGGGCCGGTGCTAATCTGCAATCGGATGAGTGTTTGCTTTTCTCCGGTTCTGCACAAAGTTTCTGGAGTCTATCAGTTTTATGGATTATGTAATAAGAGCCAATCAGCACAGTGGAAACAAGCTTCAGAAAAGCGGGAAGTTTAATGACACCGCCACAATGACGAGTCCAAGTCGGGTTACGGGACCCAGGCTGGGCTCTGCCCTCTCCGTTTCCCTGCAAGTTGGGGCTTACAGTGGGCTGACTTCGCCGTGATTGAGTCTGAAGGTTGAGTCCTTGTTCTTTAAGAATTGCCAGTAGAGGCCTCTAATCCTCTGTGATCTCCCCAGTGAATCGGGACTTTGGTTTATTGACACGTAATTAGATCAGTGTGTCACTACATCAATGCCAGTGCAAACATCACCAGAGAGGCAGCTGCTCCACACACGACCTGCAGCCTGGTGTCCGTTGGGATGCCGGCCAACTTTGTCAACACCGGGCTGGGCCCGATTCCCGCACGGAGAGGGGCTGCATCGGGACAGAAACCTGCCGCCTGGAGACCTTCTTATTGACATTTGGGCTCTTCCATGACCTCCTTCACTGAGGGGCACCCGTGACTTAAATAGGTCAAGGGGACGTGCAGATCAGTCTCCTCTGCGCTTCTTCCCTCCCTGTCACTCCCGGGAAGAGGTAAGTTAGGCAGAAAGGCCAGGATTAACTCAGCACCTGAAATGCACACTGGCGGCGAGAACTGCAGCTTCTCCCCCACACTTTTAATCGCTGTGGATTAATTTCAAGGAAAAGAAGCGTCAGTTCTTATTCTGAGACAACCAGTTAAAACAGATGTGTATTGATAACACTATAATTGGCTAGCAAAAATACCCAAGACCCACATGTGGACTGCCGCCACGGCTGTGTCTGCCGGGCGCTTGCTGAGTGCTGGAGACTGCGCTCACTCAGCACTGCAGCCGCCACCTCCTTTCCTCCCTGACTTCTCTGAGAACGTCTCCTGGTCACCTCCTCTGTGCGGCGAGGGAGTGGAGGCTCAGAGAGGCTTGTTGCCTTGCCAAACCTCACACAGCTTGGAACCCGGCTAGTTCAGGCCTCACCACACCATCTACATGCTTACCTGTCACATTAAATGGCAACAGCGGGGTTTCCAACAGACACAGTCACTGGCATCGGTGACTCCAGTTAACCGCAGCCAGTTCAGGAGTGGATGGCTAGAAACACATCTAGCCAGGGTCCGTGGGTGGCCCAGACTCAAGGCAAGAGAACTCTCAGGCAGTCCACCTCCAGGATGATTTGCTGACTCCAGGATGAGGGTAGGGTGTTTGCCTGCGGAAGTTGTGGCAAGATGTAGAGAGCAGCTGACTTTCCTCTTCCTCCTCTTCCTCCCAAGCGGAGCAGCACATTTCCTGGATGGGGCCATCGATAAGGCCAGCGCCAGGCTCCTCCGTCCCGTTCAGCCCCCACAAACACACAAACGACGTATTAGTTTTTTCTTGTCATAACGATTTGGTCCTTGAGCTGTCTAAAATCCTCCTTGATGTAGCCATAGCAGAACAGGGGAGTAGAGCAGTTTGAAGAGGGATCCACTCAGGAAAATTTGTATTTTTAATGGAGCAGAAGATGGCATTTAATTTCTAAAAGAAACTGCAAAGAGCTCTTAATAAGGTTCAGTCTGATTTTTTTCTGCCTGTACAAGTAGCTGGCCCTGATGAGACAGCGCATATAATTAAATGCAAAATTTTGCCCTAGAAAAAAAAATTTAGGAAAATTTATGAAGCAATTTGTGTGAAAATAAGCTGGGGAGCCAATGATGTGAAGTTTTTTGAGGGGCCATGGCGGCGCTGTCTGTGCGGGTTGCCCTGGCTGGCGATGCGTGCGCACGTTCGGCCGGAGCCAGGGAGAACTACAGGCAGCGACACCCGGCGTCCGCCAGGGGAGGCTGAAACGTCCTGCTGCCTTTAGAGGAGCCTCAGAACTACCCTGAACTTCAATTTCTTTGGCGGCAAATGGCAAGGACTCTTGCCTTGTGAATCCTCTACCGTGAGATAATGACTTATTGATGCATCTGATTTTAGCACTGAGAGGCCTTTGAAGAAGACAGGCATGCTTTAAAATGTCACAGCAATCAATGAGGCATATGACATTTGGTGGAAAGAACAAATAACATGTCTTCCTTGTGCAAATGTACATTATATTTTATTTTATTTTTGTTAATAAAAAAGTTGGAAAAGAAGAGTACATGCTTGTAGTTAAAAAATACTGTATATATGTCATATGTACACAATATTATACATATATAATTTATATATTCAATTCTCTGTGTCTAGGTGTGAAAGATGTCCCCCACACACTGTTCTGCACCTTATTTAATAAGATGTCTTGGAGATAATTTCTCATGGGCACACAAAGTTGTCTTATTCTACCCACAGCTGAGGTTAATCTGGTGTGCATGGTCTGCCCACACCTGTTTAACACTTTCCTGTGATTTTGTACAAGGCATGAGAAACCTCTGCCTCCCCCCCCCTCCCCCCACCCCCCAACCCCGGAGACCCTGCCACCCACTCCTGGCTGCCTGGGCCTCAAAGCACAGTGTGCATCACAGCAGGGCCGCTCGACCGGCACCTGAGTCCAGCATGCTGAGTTCCTGCGGCCGGGCCCCTGTCCCACCTGGCCCTGGCAGGAGCAGACAGCGAGGCCCGGCCACCTCTGAGGGCTGCCTGTAGGGGACAGCCACCAGGACTCTCCAACCACTGACAGACAGGTAGCATCACCCTTGTGGCTACCTCATATTGTTAACACCCATTTCACCATACGTTTGTGCCTTGAATATGTGCAACTGTGCACTGTGTGTGTAGCACTCCAGCCTGCAGAATGCTGAGGGGCGTCTCCGAGCTGTGCACATGGTGGAACGCATGACTGAACGTGGGTCAGAGGTATGTGCATTTTAGATTCAGAGATAATGATGGATCCACCTCCCTCCAAACCCAGTCTGTTTCAGTTAATGGTGCCTGAGGAGTCTGTCTCTGTGGGCCTGGAGTTGGTGTCAGGGACGCCCCGCAGTGTCGGCACACTCACGCTGGCGGCTCTGGCCCAAGCCCACCGCAGGGGCCGCGCAAGGCCGCCGCACTGGCTGGCATTTCCCTGAGTGGCTCCCAGGTGCTGGTGCTGATGGGAGTGACAGTCATACACCAATGCATCAAATGTCACTGAACTGTTCACTTTAAAATGGTACATTTTATGTTATGTGCGTTTCACCTCAGTAAAGTTTTTAGAAAGTGGTTAAAAAGCATAGCACGAGGACAGACTGAGGCCTTTTTTCCGTCTCATGTTTCACTGGTAAGTAGAGACGTGCAGAGTGTGTTTGGCCGCAGTTCTGATCCGTTTCCAGGGCTGTGGCTTTGTGTAGATTTCCTCCTGATCAAGACTGAGGTCGGATGCTATGTGCTAGATTTGGTTGTGATTTTGGTTTAAGCAGAGACAGTATTTATCCTTTAGGGAGGATTAATCAGCTGGCCTAATGTATTGGTAATTTATGAGGAAAAAGCTCTATAAATTTTCTCTTGGTTTAAAGAAAAGTGGTAAGAGGAGCTCAGGCACTAGGTTTTCTTAGTCTCTGAATTCTGAAATCCAGGCCTGACTTTGTTGAGTCAGTTTTGTCAGCTCCAAGCCCTGGAAGGGAGATGAGGGACCACGTACAGGTCCACGCGGTGGGTTCTCAAATGCTTCCTGCGTGGCGGGACCCTCTCTTTGTCCCTCAGGTGGCCTGCTCTCTGGCTGCGCTGGCACCTCTCAGCCTGCAGAGCCCCAGGGGCATTCGGTGTCTGGGTGGGCGGAGCACACTGCGCCACGGGTGGGGGAAGTGCAGTCCACCCTCCAGAAGCCTCGGGCCTCGGGTCTAGAAGCAAGACTGAGGTCCCGCAGCTCCACAGGTGCTCGTGACGGGAGTGCAGTGAGGCCCATTCTGCGGGTGCAAGTGCGCTTGGCGGTGAGAGAGTGTGCATCGGGCTGCGGGGACCAGAGACAGCTTTCACAGGATGGACTACAATTTTAAGTGGATTTTGAAGGATGAGTGGAACTCACTTTGTGTTTTAATATACACTATTATTATTATTTTACACAACAAAACTAGACACAGCTATTATCCCTACATCAGAAAATACTAAAGAAGTACATAAAGAATAGACTAAAAATGATCATATCTGACTAACCAAGAGCCCAAGCCTGCTACCACTTCGTGTATATATTTTCAGAAACCCCCTCCCTTTCGTTAATGTATAGTGTATATTGATGAGGTGCTTCGCAGGTGTCAGGCACTGGGGTAAGGAGATACATATGTCTATATTTGAAAAATGGAATAACACTCATAAAGTTTTATAATTTGCCTTTTTATCTTAATAGTATATTGGGTTTCCCCATGTACACAAATTTATTTCTACATTATTTTAAATAGCTGCAAACTATTTTATCATGAAGCTATTTAATGATTACTTACTCATTCCCTCGTGGCAGGACATTTGTGGTGTTTGGTTTTGTCAGCCTAGTCATGCAGTGAGGGCCCTGGTACTAACTGACTTTCACACTCTCAGTGATTTCCTCTGGATCAACTCTCAGAATCGCTGCAGCAGGGAGCATATACATTTTAAAGGCTTTTCCAGCATAATACTAAATTGGCCTCTTCAAATGCACTGAAAATGCCCTCACTGGTGGAATATTGTCATGTCCGTGGCCCCAAGTGCTTGCCAGAATAGCTTGCCAATTTGATAGGTGAAAATTCACCAGCCAGGCATGTCTCTTTGATTGCTACTATGTATTACACTTTGTTTTTTCAAAAGCTATATAGATATTTCACCTTCCTTTCTCCTGCTCCCTCTGCCCCTGCTTTGCATGGCCTTTTCACCTGTTAGTTCCTATCCCCTGGTGTTTTTACCATTGGTTTAGAGAAGCTCTTTATTTATTAGGAAGACCAGTCTTTCTTTGTCTTCAATGCTGGCAACGCATTTGCAAATGGCGTCACTGGGGCTGGCAAACAGAAAGGGGGGTCATTCTAAGTACAGGCGAGGTGGGAGAGGGGACGCCTGCGTGCACTGGTGCAGAGCACAGAGACGAGGGTGTGACGAGGGCGGAACCAATGCGGTGGAGCGAGGGCAGACACCTGGGCACTGAGCAGAGCCCCTGCCGCGCCAGCTCAGGGCTCTGAACACAAACTCCAAACGCCTCAGAGCAACGGGTGAAAGGTGTGTCTGTGAGTATGTTGTGTGTCTAACTGACCAGTGGCCAAGAGGCTCTTATTTTTAATATAATTTTAATCTCTTTCATCTGTGGGACTGGAGGAACTCTCTGGCTTAACAATGTTCAGGAATGGCAATCAGCTCAGGAATGAAATTTCTTGCTTTTCTTCTCTCAGTAGTGGGAACATGAGTTATTAAAGACCTAACCCTGACTGCTACTGATTTTCACCCGGCTGGGGTATCAGTTGGCTGGCATGGTTTCCTAGATTTCACTGTGCTGGGTCTGCAGGAGGATCCTGAGCTTTGGAGATGTTTACAATCTTCTGGGGAAAGATAGTGGGTGATAAATAAAGTATACACATGTAATTTCAATACTCCAAATATATGATGTCCCCTAAAGTATGATGGTACCA
Organism: Cheirogaleus medius; assembly: GCA_008086735.1. Taxonomy (NCBI): domain Eukaryota; kingdom Metazoa; phylum Chordata; class Mammalia; order Primates; family Cheirogaleidae; genus Cheirogaleus; species Cheirogaleus medius. The sequence continues at coordinate 3,339,047 of VBSM01000605.1, read as the reverse complement.
AAAAAGAGGAATCACATTTGTTTGGAGAACAAAAAAATACTAAGAAGGCTCTGGTGGCAGTGGCCTTGGTGCTGGTGGTCCCGTCCCGTTGCTCGGCACATATGCCAACGCTGTATGAGAAACTGAGGCTGCAGGCATTTATTTTTTCTGGACCATTTTCTTGTGAGGCAAAGTTCAGCGTTTGGAAAGTGTGCATGGTTTTGGAAAGGGTCTACTTTTCAGGTAAGCCCAGCCCTTTTCAGAGGTGGCTGTCAGCAATGCAGGCTCTAGAGCCTGGGGTATATGACTCAGCCTCTCTAAATCTTAATCACCTTGTCTGTCAAATGACCCCAATCACACCGCTGTGGGTGGGAAGTGCACCCCCTTCATGCGCTGAGGCCCTAACCCTCAGTATTCCAGGTGCCTCAACTGGAAATGGGGCCGTTGCAGTTTTCAGTAGTTCAGATGTGGCCCCTAATCCAGTTTCACAAGGAGGAGACCATGGGAGTGCAACAGGGAGGACTGGAACTTCCACCAGCCCAGGAGCCACCAGACGCCAAGAGAGAGGCCTGGGATGGATCCTGCCCTAGTACTTAGCAGCGAGTGGTCCTGCCGACTCCTGGGCTCCAGAACTGTGAGAGGATAGATCTTTATTGTTTAAGTCTCCCAGTCTGTGGCACTTTGTTACAGCAGCCTAGGGTCCTGATACCCTACCACCTGAGAAGATTTCAAGGAGCACTGACTGAGGGGTGGGCACCTTGCCTTGGGGAAGCCACTTGCTGGGGGCACCTCCTTCCCCTGCCAGGGTGTCCTCAGGCCAGGGCAAAAGCATCTTGCTCTGTTTGCTTTTCTCAGCTGCTAAAATACATAAAGTTGTATATGATAAAAAGAAGCCATTTCAGGATTTCCCCCCCTGTGAAGTTACACAGCAAACATGTTGTTGTTCACGTCTGACTCTTCCTCCGCACTTGCCTGATGCAAATCCCCAGAACCCAAAAAAGCCCTCTTGCGAAAACACTCCGCGATTCATGGCAGGAAAGGTCAGATTGTTTGAAAATGACTAATGATTAGTTTACAGTTCTCATAATACAGGTTCCATAACAATGGAATTAATCTTTAGAGGAAAAAATTAAAAGGTAGTTTGCTCCCAAGGGAGCTGTGCTGGGTTTGCACATTAGTTATGATGAGCGCTCATCGGGACGGAAGCAGAACCCCAGGACGCCTCATTGTTTAATCAGGATGAGTAATATCAAGTTGATTAATCCGCCACGCTTCCCTCTGACAGAAGCGGCTCGCTGCTGCCATCCTGGAAAGGCTTCCACTCTGCATAATGCCAGCGCTTGGTGCTGCCAGGGGCTCCGGGCCTGGCCCTTCCGTGGGTTGTCCATTCCTCTGCTTGGGGCCATCCCTCTGCTGTCACTGGGCTGCCAGCACTAACCCGAAGGGTAGCAAACCTAATGGGTATCCGAAAGGTGGGAATGGGCATCTCTTCCTTCCCACACAGGCACAGTCATCCCCAATTAGCCTGATGTCCCAGCCTAAAAGACAGTCACAGGTGGCAGGGACTGCCAGGCCTGAGAGTTCACACGAATCTTGTGGGGGCCCCTCCAGCCCATAGCTGAAAACGTGGGCAACACTGGTGCTGAGGGGGTGCTCATCTTTGCAAGGAGTACAGAGGCTGTGACAGCCTGGGGGCTGGCTGCACCTTGCTCTCCACTGAGGAGGGAGGCCCCAAACCCCTGCAGAACCTGGTTTGGTGCAGCTGGCTGAACTTGGGGTTAAGGTAGTTAAAACAAAAATGTGGCTGCCCTAGTTGCCATGCTCACAGCATTCTGGGTCCAATCAAAACTACTCATTTTCCCATTTAAAGAAAGCTATTTAAAAGTATTATATCTACTTGGATTCATACTATTTGTTCTAAGAGAGTGAAGATGCTCACTTATCCATTTTCTGTGCATCACTGTGGCAATAAGAACGGTGGGATGGGAAGGAGGGAGCCACTTAGTGCTGCCACCTACCAGTGAGCTGCGATGTCCAAAGTGCCCTGGAAGGTGGCCCCAGAGCCTGCGCTAGTGCCCCCGCCTGTGTGAGCCCCGAACTTGGGGCGAGAGTGAGTGTGCGCTCCGAAGAATTGCCCTGACCCAGCCAGAGAGCCTTTGTGCGTGAGTGGCTGAGCTGGGGGACAAACTGACCTGGAAGGGAAAGAGTAAAGTCAGTCTCACTTTTAATCAAGAGTCCTTGGGGATTATAAAGAAGGGCTGGAAGAACAGTGCGATGCCGGATTTAATACAGCTTTCTGGTGTTGTCAGCTTTGGAGATTTGGAATTGCGTGGTCCATTTCTTGGTGTTCCATCCTCATCTGCACAGTTTAACGTTTCATTGCCTCCTAATTGTGAATGTTGGAATAGTTACAATGTGGTAGTTTTGGCAACTTCAGAATCTTATTATGAGATGCCAAAGAAAATTAAAATGTATATATCAGCACAATTTTTCCTTAGCCTTGAAGAGAAACTTAGCTTGCTATTTTGAAAACTGCTAAATGGCAAACAAGGAGAATTTACCAGTATTATTGAAGAGAAGAGAAATTTCTGTCACTTTACTTTGTGACACAAATAATCTTGGTGAGTATGCTATTATAGCTATTTAGTAAAATTTATATTAAGAAGGTTACTATTTATAAAATATATTGTATTTTAAAATGTTGCTTGTTTCATTTTATGAAAACAAAAAAGCCTCTTACAACAATAAAATGCTCTTACAATATCTTATAACAATGTATGAAAACTGTGCATACCACTAAGCCAGTGGGATGGGCAACCTCTGAATTTCTGGATATTAGCATATTAGTGATTGAAGAAGCTATTATTTTCTCTCAAGGGAAAATCTCTTAGCATTTTCCCAGCAAGTTTTGAAAAGATATATATTTAAAATAAATCTTCACCTTACTGTTGAAAGAAAAGTGTAAATACAACAATTTAAAATCTGCTAAGATACGTCGCCCTTGCAAGGAGCCTTAGCAACACACAGTGATGCCATTATCTCTAGCACTCTCCCGTGAGCCTTGAGGAACTTAGAATTTTATTTATCCCACAGCTAAAATCATTTCTATTTTATATTTTCTTTCATATAATATTACTTCTATTCATTCTACATTTTGATTCGGTTTCATTAAACGGTTTAAATGTTTGTTAACTGCCGACGTGGGTGCTGACGCACGGTATGTGGGGAGGAGGGTTGCTTTTCTGCTAAGAGGCATTTCGGATCTGTTGGTTGATAACCAAGTGCTTCCTTATTAGCCACGAGTGCCACAGTTTTCCTAAACCCAAATATTGGAAATTTTGACAAATTGCTTTTTCCTTTTCTGGTATTTGACTAATACCCATCATACTGCATCCTGTGCATTCCTTCTTACAAGCATATGAAGAAGATGTAACGTTCTGTCAGAGTCCACTGAAGACACACATGCCCGTCTCTGGGAAGTCCCAGCTGTGGTTTCATATTAGCCACATCCACCCGCAGCGCCTCCCGTTGGGGACAGCTGGGTCCCTCACGGCATCTTGGGGAACCCCGGCTCCTCGCAGGAGGCAGAGCTGTGGGAATAGGGACAGTGGGGTTGTTCCCTTGTGTCTACAATTCTGTGTTCAAATGATCTGTTCACAAATGCCTTCTAAGTCCTACTTTATCTCCTTCTGTTCACTTAGGGAAAGAATGCAGGTACAAAAAGGCAGTGGAAAACCTGCTGTTAACCTGGAACAGAAAATCCACCTGCCTGTTCTTCCGGGAGTGAGGGCCCTGGCTGATGGCAAGGGTTAACAGTTGCCGAGGAGCCCTGAAGGCTCTTCCCTGGCATGGCCCGCCCACCTCTCCAGTGAGATTTGCAGGACTGTATTATGCATTCTGTGTCGTTTATTTACTACTCACAACCACCTGGCCAGGGCGTGTGTCAGCCCTTGCTTTGTGGATGGAGATTCCGGCACAGACCAAGTCACTCTCCCGACATCACAGCAGATCGCTGGCAGGATTCGAACCCAAGTTGGCCTCACTCCACATGGATGCTGTGACCTTGTGGCTGCCTGGGTGCACTGTGGGGACTACACAACCTCCTCACACAGCGGGACGAACTGGTCAGCGAGGCTGTGAACAGGGCCACCTGCCGGAACCCTGGAGGGAGGTGCCTCACGAGGCAGCAGAAGCCCCGTGGTGAAGGCGTCCATCCCCGGGAGAGCTCTCGGAAATCCTCCCGTGGGATTTCTTCTGTGAGGAAGTGGCTGCTCCTTTCCACCTGGAGGGGTCTGTGCGTGGCCCCACGTAGCCACGCTGGGGCTGAGATCCGCCCTGTGAGTAGCTAGAGAAGATGATTTCTGTTTATCTCCACATGTGGATATTAATGTGATATAGTTTAAGTGTATACATTTGGTTACATAAAACCAAATAACACAACATTACCTCTATTTTTCTAGGCCTAAGCCACACCTTTCTTTCTGAACTCCTAGACAGGGTGGAAATCGAAGGGATCTGAGAGATGAGGGGTGAGTGGGGCTGAGTCTTCTCCGAGCATTCGGCTCCGGAAACACGCAAAGCTGCGGCGGATTATAAATGGCATCGCTTTGGACTGGCTCAGGCTGTGGGGACACGGCGATGGTCGGTATAAGGGGCACAATCTATAAAAGGGGGTATGGTGTTGGTTTGGAGGTGGTGTGGGGCCGCAAATACGTTATCGGCCCTCTCTTCCTCCCGCCTTCCCTCCCTCACTTCCTGATGTGTAGGGGCCTCATCCCAAATGGTCCTGGAATCCCATGGGAAAGTCACTTTGGGAGGATGGCAGCAGGATAGCATCCTATCAGATGTGCATTCCTTTGCTTTAGGGGAAAGGTGCATCATGGAAGAAAGCCTGGGGCAGGGTGGGCACAGGGGTTCTTCCAGGGTCCAGGCCAGGGATTCAGGTGGTCCAGACCTAGAGATACCCGGGAAGTGGGGCAGGTGGGATTTGGGACTGAGGGTGATGGCAGACACAGGGTTGATGGTATCAAGGTTGGTGAATCATCACCTGGCTCAGGTGTGGGTGGATAGAAGCATCCTTAGAGGCAGAGATGGCTAAACAAGGAGCCTGTTGGCTTTGGTGGGGAGAAGCAGCATTTGTCCTGATATACAATGGGACATCCTCATGTAGAGGCCCAGCAGTGGATCCGCAGGCCAGGTGGATGCTCTGGTGTGATGTGGGAACTGCAAACACACACCTGAGCCATCAGCACACAGCTAGCACCTGCAACCACAGTGGGTTTGCTGACGCTGGCCTCAGAGGCTCAACATAGCCTTCTCGGTGGCAGGCTGGGCTCCTCTGGGATCTTTCCATCTCCTGGTGCTGCTGCCTCTTCAGGCATGCTTGGACTCCTTCTAGCCACAAAGCAGATTGGAAGTCTTGAGAATCTCTCAAGAGACCTTATGGGCCAAAACCAAGCTACAGGTCCCAGCCCAGCTGCCAGGGAGGCTAGGATATAGTTTTGGCTGCATGCTGGGATGAGGAGTGGATTTGATGGGATTTGGTGGGCATCCAGGCAGTCCTTGCACACCTGAGGATGGTTGCCCACCCACGGTGGGTAGGTGCACCAAGAGGTGCAAGCCCAGGACAGCACTGCAGGGCCTGCCAATGTTTAAAGCACAGAGAAGGAAACCACGAAAGATCCTGAGAAACAGCTGCTAACGAGAGGACTGTGTAGGGGTGAGGTCACAGGAGCTAGGCCAAGAGAGGACTCCGAGGAGGGAGGAACAGCCACCTGCTGCTCAGAGGTCAAGGAAGACAGATACATATCCATTTGTTTCCATGGAAGAAAAATCTTTTGAGATTTTGACCTGGACAGTAATGGCGAAGCTACCCATTCACACACTGTATTTGTTTACTTTCCCAGTCTGGTGTGGACTAAATAGAGTCAGTTAGAAAAGTGTTCTTATGTATTCACAGCTTTCAAGTTCTCAGCTTGCATAATTACAAGGGACAGAAGCTGAAATTTCATCTGTGCTATATCAGCTTAAAAGGAGCCAGGATTGGAAGTAACAAGCAGCTATGATTTGCACTTTGATAACTTAAGTGAAATAAATTGATAGTTCCAAATGGGGAAAAAAAATGACCAGATCTATTCTTATAGACTTTAAATATTATCCAGGTTAGACATTTCAGCAAGTGGGACAAAGATAAAATCTGTTGTTCATTAATACATATTTTTAACCCCTATGAAAGATTGTAAAAATTGGCCTTATTATATTAGTAGCTTCCTATAAATTTTTGCCATTAATATTGTTCTTTTTGAGCAAAGATCCGAGCTTACTGTCTGAGAACCAGAGCTCTGTAAGTTAGCAGTTTCACTATGGACGTGCGAATTAGAGAGGGTCAGCTCTGCCTGTCCCCACAACACCTTGCGTTCTGTAACAGTTATTGGTTGTTTGTCTCTCTGTTCTGCATCCCAAGTGCTTAACACAGTCATGGCACGGTGTAGGTACACGGTAAGTGTTGAATGATTGAGAAAATGTACTTGAACTATTTGATTTGATTTTCTCAATCACCCTGCAAAAGTGAGAAATGGACAAATAGTGTCTTAATTTTACACCTCTGGACAAAGAGGTTGAGGACGGTTTGTTCAAGTAGGGAAGCGACAAAGCCATCACTCGACCTTGGGATTCTCTGACCTCTGTCCTCTCCACCTGGTTCAGGAGCACCCACCCAATAGCTTCCGTCACAACTGGTGTTTTCAGACCTGCTCGCTCTAACATACTGTGATTATATAGTTATAAAAATCCTTCAGCATAATTTGCAATATATGTTCCTATAGTTCAACTGCATTTTGACCATATATATTGTATGAATAGTATGTGGATTTTATATTAAATAAAAGCTGAGGTTTGGTGATGTTCATCTTGTTCTTTCTTCATACTTGGGAAGGGCATACTGATAAGTGACTGCGTTAAAAATAATGAAGATTATCTTTATTTGATTCATATTTGGGGAGATTTAAAAACCTTACCTCATACCAAGCACTCGGGTGTCACTCAGACCCTGCCAGCCTCGGAATCCCGGGTGCAGGTTAAACGGCTGCTGCAGAAGTTGCGTCTTCTCCTCTCAGTGGTTCATGCCTCAGGCTCATCTACCAGGAAAGACACCCTTGTCCAGAGTATTTACGAGTCTGCACACAAGGGCATGTGTAAAGGCATGCTCTTCTCTATGGGAGATTATAATCTGGTGCAATGATTACAGCCATGAAGACGATATGGGCCAGTCTGCCTGCAAGAGCCCTGTGTTTTCACCTGTTGTTCTGATGTCATTAATAATAGTTCTGAGTAGAATCCGGGCAGTTTGGCTCCAGAGCCCTGGCACTCATTATTTCTCTATATTCCTTGGAACCTGGAACTAACTGCTTTTCCAATGAAACATCAAGTTTCTTCCTGATTTTAATATTCTGGAGAGTCATTATCCAAGGAGCGCCTATTTTAATGTCCTAGAGCTACTATAGCAAAGTGCCACCACCTAGGTGGCTTAAATCTACAGACATTTATTCTTGCACAGTCTGGAGGCCAGAAGTTGAAAAATTAAGGCCAGCAGGGCCATGCTGTGTTGGAAGCTCTAGGGGAGGATCCTTTCCTGCCTCTTCCAGCCTCTGGTGGCCCCATAGCTCCAAGGGTCCCTTGGCTTGCAGAGGCATCACTCTAATCTCTGCCTCCATCATCTCTCTGTCTGTTCTCTGCCTCTTCTCTTCTAATGAGGTCACCAGTCGCATTGCATGTGGCCTACCTTACTCCTGTATGACCTCATCTTAACTAATCACATCAGCATCAGTATTTCCAAGTAAGTCACATGCTGAGTACTGGGGAGAGCCTTGACATAATTCCACCATAACAACACCATGGGCCCAGAGAGAGTGACATGAAGCACTTCCTGGCCATGTGGTTCAGGCTCTGACCTAGCACTGACCCATCGGAACGGCTGTTCAATCAATCAAAACAGATGCTTGACCCACTAGACCGGACACTCTGCCAAGAGGAAGGGGCTCCTGTCCACAGCACCCGGCCAGCCCAGACAGTGGTCCTTTCGGCGAGCTGGGAAGCTTCTTCCACCCTGGCCAGGGTGAGCACGGCGGGAGAGCACCCCTGGCCAGAGAGGAAGAGTGGGGACCGCGGCTCCGTCGATGCAGCATTTGCCTCAGTAAGTTCAACTTAGCCAACAGTTGGGCACCATTTTCCCATGAAGGGGTGGAAAGAGACCTGGAGTGGCACCGACCCTTCTGTCTGTCATGTGGCCTGAGTGTCACATGTCTGCCTGCCCAGAGAGCACCAGGTCTAAGCATGAGAGATGACTTTTAGAGGAACAAGAAGAGCAGTCAGTGTGGGGGCGAGAAGCCCATCCTCCGCACTCACCCTCGGGATGGCTGGAAGCACAGCCTCCTTCCCGGCAAGACTGTGGCGTGAGGTGCTCACCCTTCTCTGGCTGCAGCCGGTCGCATCGATGTCAGGGGAGAGTAGCAGTCCTGCCTACAGGGGTGAAGGAAAGCCAGCCGGGAAGGCAGTGGTCATGCCCACCTCTGCTCTCTACGGCGTCTGTGAAGGGGTTGTTCCAGACAACCAGCTTAGAGATCTGGCTGTGAGAAAGAGGAAATGTATTATAAATAGATGTAGATGCAAATTGCTTTAATTCTCTGGGGCTGTGATTCTTAGTATAAACGTCGGCATTGTGGTCAGGGGGTGTAGATAACTATTCGGATCTTCCACAGAACATCTCCAAAGTAGCTGGAGATGAAAGTTACTGAAATTGTCCGAAATTCCTTCTCTTCTTTAATCTTGAGCCTGGTGTATTTTGGGAGAAAGGCCAAGACCTTAGGACCGAGTTAAGCCTCTGGGGACTTTGCCTGCTTTCCGAGGTCTCAGCTGTGCCAGGGTGGGGCTGCTCCGGCTGCAAGTTACTCGGTCTTTGTGTAAAGAATTTTCTTTTCCCTTGATGACTTTAACTTAAAAATAAAAATCAAAGAGCTGTATGATTTCCATAGGGACACACTATGTAGGAGGAAATTGTTCCCAATAGAATCCAGTGAATTTCACATATATCTAGAATTGCTTTTATAATAAAAAATAAATGTTCTTTAAGTGATAGTGCCTGGAAACGTCACTTGTCCAGACATGAGTCTATTCCGGGCTCAGAAGTCAAGTTTTCTGGCTCTCATTTTTTTTTCACTCTCCTGAGTCACCGTCACTAATTACATGACTTTGTTTCGCAGCATCTCATATTTGACGTGTTTTTTTTAAAGAGCACCTTATTGTGTCTTGAATATTACTTCATGTAGGTTGGTATTGCATTCAGGCTGTGGCGCCGTTTTTCCATGAGAACTTTGCCCCCACCAGGAGTGCCCTGCAGGTGCGCGTGGCCGCGCTCCGGGGCTGCAGGGGCAGGCGCCACGCTCGGGCTGCAGCTGTTGCTGCCGCCAGCCTGAGAGAGTGCCTTTATGGAAGGTGAGTGACAGTTTAGAAACAGTGTTAGAGAAATTCCTGCGTGAAGAAGTAAGACAGAGTCTCCAGCATACTCGGTATGGAGACAATTAAACGTTCAGAAAAGGGCTGCTAATGGGGCTATTAGTTAGGGAAGAGGAGGAGGCAGACAGTTTTGGGGGTGTGACATCAGTGCTCAAGGGTCTACTCTATTTTAAAATTGCCACTGGAATTTAGAGGAAAATAAAGCCATCATGTATCTTCCACTGGCAGGTAACACTGTAAATTAAAATAAACACTGTGAATAAAACCCAAACCACAATGTGAAAATTTGAAAGTCAGACTCTCTCAATTGTATACATATGGAGCCACTAAGATAAAAACTCTCTCTCTCTTTCTCTCTGTCTCTGTCATACACACACACATACACTCAAAGAAAACAAAAGACTTTATTAATAGGTCTTGGCAAAGTTCACAGTATTCAGGCGGGAATATCCTTTACACACACTAATGTCTTGAGTCTTTGTTTCTTTAGGTATAGATTCTGTGCTGGGGGCAGGTACAAAGTCCAAGGGAGAAGAAATCTGACGCTGGTGGCTCCAGGAGTTGTCTTAGCCTCTTAGAAGTGAAACACTCTTTATGTCGATTTAAAAACAAATGTTTGGTCTCCATTTGTTAAAATAGGATAGTACAATTTATTATTTTTTAGATTGCTTAAACTCTCCCTGCTAGATTTAATGGGAGAAAATTATTTCTAGACTTAAATATCCTTACTACGGCAAATAACCCAGGGGCTCCTGCGCTCGGCTGTGGCTGCGGCTGTGCAAGACCCCTGATTCCAAAGACAAATCGCCTCCCTCGTGCGTGGAGACTTCCGTTGTTTTCTTTCCTTTCTCTCCACTGCCGAGAGGTCTGGAGCGGATTTTGGTTCACATAAAAGTGTACAGTGTTAACTAGGTGACATATGGGTGGGGGGACATTCCTGCTTGTCCACTGCAGGGGGGGGGTGCGTTTCCATAGCGATAAGAAGCAAAAGTGCTCCGTGCAACCTAATTGGTATGCATCCCCAGTTCAGGTTCATTGTGCTTGTGCTAATGACAGGGTTGTCTCAGTAATAAGGATGGTGCACTGGAGAAATTTGCTGCCTTGGTACATTTTTCCCTGGCAGAAACGACTCAGAGACTGTAGCAGGCAGGAGAGTGACTGACAGGCTCAAGGGGCTGCTCGGCAGCGTACGGGGGAGGCTGGCGCTCCGTGCCACATGCATATGCTGCCATTAGGCTCCAGCTTTGCGCTTTGTGTGTTCCTGGGCGCATGCCAGGAAGCCCACCTGCTGCAAGAATACTTGTAAAGCCCAACTCAAAAGTGATTGAAAAGCTACTAGAATAAACTGTAATAACACAGTAACACAGTGCTTCACAGATGGGACATAATTGCAAGCTAAAGTGTACAGCCTCTGCAGTAATGAAAACACGGGCCATTAAATTAAAATCACAAGGGAAAAAACGATAAAAGTCTGTTGATTTTTTTTTTTAGTTTTATTGCAAAAACTTCAATTTTCCTGCCCTCATTAATCAAATACCATAAAACTATAGTGTTACTTTGTACTGGTGGAGATTCAGGCAATTAAAATGATGAATGTTGATTAAAATGATGTAACTTTGGTTATTTGCTTGCTAGGATAACTTAAACCCTCTGGAACCAGAGCCACGAGGTGCTGACAGACACCCATCCATTTGCAGATGGCTGAAGCCTTCGGGGTTCTGCCCTGAAAGTTCTTGGGCCAGGTTGTCCAAGTTTGTGCGAGGCGCAGGAGCTCGACATTGATACTCTGGAGAAGCGGATCTTTTCTCCAGGGCAGCCCGCCCTTTTTTCTGAAATATTAGTAGTTTTCATTTTCTGGACAATTAAGAGAGACTTGTCCGACTATGTAAACACAGCGAGCACTCCAGCGACATCAGTGCCTTGTAATTAGCGTGGCCGGCCCAGGGACCCGCTGGCCTGTGGGGGCGTCGCAGCTGAAAGGACTCAGCGGGGCTG
>VBSM01000605.1:3316703-3327463 GCA_008086735.1 Cheirogaleus medius | reverse complement strand
AAAAAAAAAAAAAGAAAGAGAAAGAAACAAGAAAAGAGAAAACCTCAGTAACAGCAGGGAAATATATTTTCAGTTTACAAATGGAGACAGGTGTGCAGTCTCATGTCACCAGGAGCAAGCCGACAGAGGAAAAGGAGCCCATGTTGACAGTGCAACTTTTCCCTTCTCCCCGATTCCCTGGAAATGACAACTGGGCTATTTCCCCTACAAACTGTGAGCTTCCTTTGCTCCAAAAAGAGTCTTGCTAGTCACCAGAGGTGCTAACGTGTCACCTACAAAATCAACATCCCCGTTTTATCACTCAGCATTGTTTCCCAACCAAGGCTGAGGCTCCTTTGCAGCTGCCTGAAAACCGAGCTCAGTTTGGCAGCAGGTTAGAAAAGTCACAATAAACAGAAGCGCACATCACTTCGCAGTCATGGCAGGAGATGGGCCCAGGGCGGCACAGCAAGGAACCAGGGGGCAATTTGATTTTTCACTCAGTGCAGATTTTTTTTTTTCAATGAATGAGGCCATCCTGTGAAGTCATTTTTCTGAAGAGCAAGTCTTCTCTGAGAGGCAGGCACGTGTGGGCTAGCATTGGCCAAGTTGAGGCCGCTGGAGGATGGCAGCCCGGGGATGGCCAGGCAGCCAGGCCCAGGTGCAGACAGGTAAACTGAGGCAGGTGCTCACAGCGGCTGCAGGGACCAGCCTCCGGGGCCTCAGGGCACCAGGCCATACGGTGTCCCTCCCTGAAGGACGACGTGATGACTGTTCTCCTGTGAATATCCCCATACATTACATTCCTATTGAATCAACCCATATTGCTGTCACACCTGAAAGTTTACCACCCCCTGGGATGTGGCATTTGTATCTTGCACTGGGCAAAAGACATAAACGTAAGAATATCGAAAGCTCCCCATGCTGTTTCTTGGTTCACTCTACTCTTAAACATCTTCCTTGGTGACTCAGCATCCCACAGTTGCCTGTTCAGTGGTGAAATGCCTCAAGGGACGTGGCTGGGCCTGGTGCTCCTGAGGGCTGGCCACCCCTCCAGCCCCACCGAGTGGCCCTGGCAGGCATTTGGAACGCAGTAGGTCCAGGGCAATCCAGTTGGTGTGAAATTTGGGGAAGGGATTTTGTCTCTGGTGCAAACTGAAACAGGAAGCTGTGTGTTAGGGCCACTTGGCTGTATTTTGTGTGAGCAGAGCCGCTGTGCACCTTCTTAATCGTGACAAGAGGTGGCAAGAGCGGTGAATTGCTTCACGTTTCCTTGTGAAGCCGTGGCTCATTGCTGTGTGCAACGTGTCCTGATAGCGCTGAAATATGGTGAAATGTGGCCCTGCCAAACACTTAAAGTGGCATGCACTGTTCTAAGGCTGGAGTGAGACTACTGTTCATATTTATGGGGTTTTTCTCTCCCTCAGGTGAAAAACACATTTACAAGAAAGCACAGCAAGTGTCTGCTTTAGCAAGGTTTCTGTGGCAGACCACGTTTGTTCCTCTGAAATTCGGGAGACGATTTGAAAGCTTGCCACTTCTGAGGCGACGTGGTGTGAGAACCCACCTGTTGGCGAGAAAGGTGGTTGGTAATCCACAGCAAGCAGCAGCAGGAGAGACTACACTAATTGTCTTCACTGTGCCTTTCTGGGTGCTGTCGTGCAGCCTGGCCCACTGCACTGCACGGGGGTGCCCCTCTTTGGAATTCTACCAAGGAGCAAGATTCCAAAGAACAGACACAATTGCTCAGCAAGTCATCCAGGAAAGCAAGAAGGGTCAGGATGGCTTGAGAGCTCTGACTATTCCTACACTCACAGTCATTATTTTGGGTGAGTTTAGAACTATTCCTTAAGAATCCTTTAATGAGTCTGTTTCATTCATTTAGAAGAAAAGCAAGAAGAGGCTGGCTAGCACATTCCTACCATCCCAGGCCACCACACTGGTGCCGCGCAGGAAATTGAGGGTGCCCATGGCTCTCTTGGACCCTAATACAGGCAGATAGTTGCCACCTTGCAGAAACTTTTCTTGCTTTGGTGACCTATGTCTGCTTTTATTGTTTGCTACTCCTTCCTTTGCGTTCTTTCGAGTTCCGAAGCCCGAACTTAGGAGTGCTCAATACGTTGCTGGATAGCCAAGGCGGCCTGTTGAACTCAAGGCCGTTTGTGGAGCAATGAAAGTTCATAGTCGTAGGACAATTAAACAGTATCCTCCCCGCACGTGCTGAGCTTCCATCCTCCTTGGGGATGGGATAGGTTGACTTTCAATATCCATCCTCCCCTTCAGGGCCTCTAGCTGCTGCTCAGTGGCTCTCCCTAGGGCTCTGCAACTTTTTCCTCTTCTGACTTCCTCTTTAGCAGTTTTTTCACATCCTTATCTGTGTGGATCCTCCTAAGACCAAGTGTGTTAACTGATTCTAGAAATCTCTGGCACTTTGGTGAGAAAATGTTTTGTGCTCATTGCAGGACATGGGATTCCCATGACAGTATGGCAGGTTTACTTTCCCCAAGAGCTGAGTGAATATCTACGTTCATCCACTTGAAGGTTCTGCTAGGAATCACTTCAGTTACAAAGTCAATTCAAAGAAATACATTTGGAGGCCTTGCAAGTATCCCTTGGAGGTGAATACGCATGTGGGAAATTAATCTGAGAAGCTGTGTTTGGGGGAGGCAATGCCCCAGCAGGTGTTCGCAGCAGGTTGTGATTCTTGTTAACTCCCCTGGTTGTCCTCGATGACTTTGAAGCTTAATTATGGCTCCTTCTGCCTGGGGGCAACTTCAGTCTTGCTTTCAGCTCAAGGTCGGGATCTGCTTAAGAGATACTGTTAGGGCTACCTTGGATCCCATTAAATAGTTAAAATGTTTCCAACCCGTTGGCTCCACCACCAGTCTGAGTGGGAAGACCCAGCGGGGGGGGGGCGGGGGGCAGCATGCCTGGCAGAACCTAGGACAGCAGCAGTGGCCTTCGTCCTCACAGGGGAAGGCTACCCTGTTTGTGGGAGGAACATCCAGTTATGAAAGTCTGAACCCTCGCATCCACCAGCGTTGTAACGATTCTGCTAGAAAAATGACAAAAAGGAATTAAAGTTTTGGAACCCCAATCGCCTAATTCCACAACCAGTTTCCCAGTTTGGTAGGGCAGGGAAGGAGTTTGAAGACTTTGGCATCACTGTGAATTTCATTTAAAAAGCCGACACCTGCCCAGGCTTCATCCCTTGACCGGCAGATCTGTGACCCTGACGTTGGTAGTGCCTGGTTGTCCTTCTCAGTAATGTGAGCGCGTGCACTTGTGTGCGTGTGTGCGTGCATGGCCAGCATAGAAGCTTTTCTGGGATGTCGTGACCACACACATAACAAAGTCACATAAATGGAATTCCTTATAAAATGAAGAAAAATTCTTCCTCTTCAATCCTGACACCCCAGCACATTGTACCTGTTGAAGGTTGGGTTCCCAGAACAAGACTGTGAGATGGAGAGCTGGGCAGGGGAGCTGAGCCGCGACGCCGGTGTGGGGAGCCCTGCAGGTGGGATGGCCTCCAAGGGTGCATCAAACGGAGGCTAGGGAAGGGCCAGACAGGGCAGTGGAGTCACCTTGGGAAGGTGCATCAGTTCCCTGGGGTTGCTGTAACAAAATACCACAAACTAGGTGGCTTAAGACAGAGGAAATTCATTCTTTCCTGGTGCTGGAGGCCAGAAGTCTGGAACAAAGGTGCCACAGGGCTGTGCTCCCTCAGAAGCCTCCAGAGGAGCAGCCTTCCGTGTCTTCTCTACGGTCTTGTCTTTCCAGCCACCTTGGAGTCCCTCAGCTTGTAGACTCATCACTCTAGTCTCTGCCTACAGCATCACATGCCATCCTCCCGCTGTGTCTTCACAGGGCCTTTGCGCAAGGACACCGATCATGTTGGGTCAGGGCCCATCCTATTCCCCTGTAACTTCATCCAAACTTAACTGATCACATCTGCAAAGACCCTTTCTCCAAACAGGGCCACCTTTGGAGGCTGCTGGTGGACATGGATTTGGGGGTTCACTGTTCTACCTGGCACAGAGGGGCAGCTTCCTTTAGTGGGGGTGATACTTGAGGGGGTCTCAGTTGTGAGCTGCTGGCGGGTGGCCTCCCTTAGCAGTGGCCTGAGGGCATTGGTCCTTGGGTGTGGGTCTAGGTACTTCGCTCCATGTCTCCCTGGCCCCCAGGATCAGCCCTGCTCCTCTGTTTGGCGGCCCCCGCTTCCCACACAGTGCTGAGGCTGAGAGCATGGTGCCTCTCTCCACCAGTGGAGCCCGCAAAACTTCTGTTGTTCTCTGTGTGGTTCTCTTTGGCCAAGCCAGAGCTCCAGTCAGATCAGGATCTGGTAGAGATGAGCACATGCCCCAGAAGAGTGAGCCTGATGTGCTCCAAGGCTGTCCCTAAATCGGTGAGTCCTGAAATGTGCAGTCCTGAAAAGAGCAGAGTGTCTTGGGGTCTGAGTGAGATTCACGGTCAATTCTGGCACAGAAAGAGTTGCAGCTGCGGACGCTGAGTGGCTTCATAGCTGGAAAGTCACCAGCAGAAGCCAACTGCAGCAAGCAGTGTTGCCGAGCAGCGGCCCTGCGCCTGCTGGCCTGGCTGCCCTCTGCCCCTGAGCTCAAGACCAGGGGCAGGTGGCCGTGATGCAGCAGGTGCCGGGAGGGCCTTGTGGCATGAATGGAGCAGCTGTCTTCTCTGTCCTCCTCGCCCACCCTCCCTGACGAGGGGCAGGCAGTCAAAGACCAGGCAGGTCCAAGCTGCTGGCCACCTCTGGGCCTGTTCCATAATATAAATGTCTGTCTTATTGGCATGATGCTGTGGGTGGCATAAAATGCTTTTAAATCCTCTGAGATTATTTTGAACTCAAGAGGCAGTGTCCCCATAGATGAGTTTGTCTTATGTTCTCTGGTTGGGATGTCACTAAAACATAGGAACATCTCTCATCCCTCTCCATGTCTCCTGACTACTTTTTACCTGTGCACTATGTCACAGTGAAGACAGGAAAGTAAGACATGAAAAGCTATGGTCTATAAGGAGCTTCGATCTAGGAAGAGCTGTGTTCTGTGAAGATCTATGATCCATGAAGATCTATAATCCATGAAGATTTGTCATCTATGAAGATCTGTGATTTATGAAGAGCTATGATCTATGAAGATTTGTCATCTGTGAAGAGCTATGACCCATGAAGACCTATGATTTATGAAGAGCTAGGACTCATGAACTGCTTATGATCAAACAGAATATGGAAGGGCTACATCTGAGAGATTCAACAACAAGGTTAGGCAGCAAGTTCCTCAGTGGCAGGCGAGTCTGGGCTGTACAGGGGCGAGAGCTGCAAGAGTTGGCCTAACTCAGAAAGAGCTCACAGAAAGTGAATTCTTCTGAGAAACAGAGACAGGGGCTTGATCTTGGTGTCCTTATGAGGAAGGGAGAGAATGCCGTGTGACCACACAGACACTCAGAAGGAAGACACCATGTGACAAGGGAGCAGAGTTGGGTGAAGCAGCTGCAGGCCATGGGACACCAAGCATTGCGGAGACACCAGAAGCGGGAGCGGGCATAGCTCTGCTGGCACCTTGATTTAGGACTCTGGCTTCCCGAACTACAAGATAATCCATTTTTACTTCTTTAAGCCACCCAGTTGTGGTGGTTTGTTACAGTGGCCCAGTGGCCCTAGCAAGCAGACAGAGAGGGTTCAGCCAGTTCCCCCACACCTAGAATGCAGGGATCTATGGAGGAGGAGCAGGCGCTTCGAAAGGAGTGGTGTGGGGTTGGGTTTGGAGGGCCTCGGTGAGTGAGCAAAGGGGCCTCGACGCTGGGTGTGGGCAGCAGGGTTTCCCACGAGAATGCCTGGGCAGAGGCGAGGTATGAATTGGAGAGGCCTGGGGGCCCTCTGAGAGTGGGGTACTGGGACTCCCCTTTGGATCGGGTCCTTTCTTCCAGAAGGCACGGGGGTGGGGGTGGGGGGCGTCGAGCTCCCGCAGCGGTGAAGTTCCGGCACACCCTGCCCCACGCAGCACTGCTTCTCCTGTAATCCGCCGCTCCAAGGAGAGAGCAGCAATTTATTTTTTTTTCTTGGCTACAATTAGGCCTCCAGCCATGGTGCTTGTTCCTGCTGCAGCCTCCATCTCCACCAAAGACAATGAGGACATGCTCCCAGAGAAAGTTGCCGATGGCAGCACCGTTGGGCAGGGCTTTATGTGGCACTCAGCCTGGGGCAGGGAGGCCCCTCTTTCTCCAGTAAGACACGAATCTGAATGTGAAATGTCATTAGAGCCTCCTTCCTCTAGCACTGCTTCTTTTTAGAATAACAAAAACACATCAGTGGTAAGTTTCAGTGTTATTTTTAATAAAAGAAAACCCTTTAATTTACATATATTTAAGGCTAAGTAAATGAAAATGCATTATGTTACTACTGTTCTATTGAATAATGAGCCCAGAGGGTTAAGAAGAACAGTTTGCTTTTCAAACCTCATACAGCCCCAGCTGAAGTCTGCCACTGGGACGAGGGAGGGACCAGATGGTATTGATTGTCAGGGGCCACACTGGGATGTTTTATGAGTTGCGCTGGCAATGCCCCAGTTGGAGACTTCAGGGGACAAATGGGTTCTGTGCAAAGCCATTGCCCAAGGCGTGGCCATACAGAGAAGTGGCCTGCGGGTGCTCAAACCCCATCCCCAGCAGGTGGCCCTGTGGTGGCCACCTGACTCTCGGAGAGCAGGCTTCCAGCCCTGCCTGTCCAGCACCGAGGCCAGGAAAGCAAGAGAATTACACACACATGCACACCAGCAGTCATGAACACACACATATGCACATACAAACACATATAAACAGAAACACATACACTTAAATGCACACACATATGTGCACATGCACAAACATACATGCATATACACTCAATGCACACACAAACACATGTAAACAAAGCACATACAGGCACACACACAAACACACATGCATGCACACACACATATTCCCTCCCTTATATTTTATTAGAAAAAAATATGCTTGGGATCGTTTAAAATTCACAGTTTCCCCAGACTTTCACGTGGAGTCTGGCGTTCACTCCTCCTCAGGGTGGCTGAGGGGACACTCGCGCCTGGGCACTGAGTTGCAGTGTCTAGCATGGACTCCGGCACCGAGAGCCCCAGAGGAGGGTCAATAGTTTCACTGACAAGCACCTACAGTGCTCTGTGCCTGGATGTCAGTGGTTGTCCAGCCTTCCTTTCTGAGAAAAACGCTCACTCTCCCTCCAGAGCCCTCCGCTGAGGGAAGAGGCTTCCCATCCTGGGGTTCCCCCAGAATCCTTATCCCGGGTTCCTCCATGGAGATCAGGTTGGCCATGGGCAGAAGAAACAACCTCCACGGAATCTTGGGGCTTCCCTCAGTCGCCTCGCTGGGGCTCTTCGTGGACATTTCTAGGTGCGATCCCTCTGGGGAAGAGCCAGCCCCTTACGGGAGGTCTTCCCTCCACTCCTGGGACGGGCTGGCCAGGGCGAAGCAGGACACTGAAGGTGCAGCCAGCCACCTGCAGCCGGGGAGGGCCTGCATGGCCCCAGCAAAGGCAAGATGGTCCCTGGCCTTTCGGTGACATTACCGCCTCCGCGCAAGGACACGCTCTTTTCTCTCTGTTTCCATTTTCTCTAGTTAATCAGGTGACTTGAAAAGAGGCTAGATAAGGGTATTGTTTGCATTGACAATATCCTGATGATACTGCCCGGGGAGATGGGGGAAATGTCGCCTTTCTGAACCGATAGAGTCATTAGGGAGACCTCGCATCACCTCAGCATCTAGGTTAATTACCACAGAAAACCTGGGAATGGCAGCCATAATTTTTCTCCAGAAAGTACCGCTATTTTTACTCTCGAAGCAATAAAATGCCCATGAAAGTGCTTTGAAGGGCCCCATTTTGCCGTCCAATGGTGTGATAATTTTAGTAGAATGGCTGTCTGTGCTCCTGCTGGAAGGGCACTGTCCTTGTGCGTTTGATTAAATTTGGGCTGCGAGTTATGAACCAGCTGTGTGAAACCCATCCTCTCTCAGTGGCCTGCCACGTGCCCAAGAGTGAAGGAATTAGCATCTTCAGCTCCTGCAACGTCTCTTGGAAACGGAGATGCTCTTGGTTCAGGGAGAGGCGTCTGCCTGTGCACGTGGCCCCCTTGGCACGTGCTGTTTCTGTTTGGACAACTGTTTGCAGAAATTTACCAAACAAGCATAAGGCAACAAGCTTCTGGCTTTGGGCTAACATCAAATTTATGGCAAGGAAGGTTATTTAGAGAATTTGGATGGTTGGTTGTATTTTAGACAATTTCAAACCTATGTGATTCTTGTGATGCTTAAAAAAAACAACTTGTAAAAAATATAGTCTGTTTGCATTGAGAGGACAGAAAAGTGTGTTGTATATATGCTAAGATTTCTCACGAAGGGACAGACTTTTTTAATAGCAGTAACATCTCTTTATTTCTTCTTGTTTCCAAACTAGATAAAACTTAAAATGGCTCATTCTAAAACCTGATTCCTCATCTGCCAGACTGCCCATTGGAGAGGTGGTGTAAACTTGTAAACTGGGTGTTGGAGTATCCCTCATTCTTTCCTCTTTTAAGAAATCTTGTCCTTTAGTTTCAATTATAGATTTAGCACACTGATGATAGATTTTGAGTATAGATTTGACACCCTATTCAAAATATGATAAAACTCAAAGGGGTTGGGAAAAGTTACATGTGAGTGGGTCACTCTCTTCTTTCCGCAGCCTGTCCTGCTTTCACCCTTTCTGATCTAGGTGCCGGCTGGCAGAGCCCTGCCTGAACACACCTGCCGGGGAGCTCTAGGGGCTGTGCCCCTCTTGGGTAGGACGTTTTGGGAGGGCAGTGCTGGAGGATGGAAAACATGCCTCCCAGCTTCAGCACCAGTTCTCTATGCAGGATGGGCCTAGAGCTAATTGTCCAGGGATAGTGGCTGTAGAAAAAGAAAGGGCAGAGTCAGCGCGGCAGGGTCAGCCCTCCCAGGGAGCTCTGGTTGACTTCCAGGTGTTCGGGGAATGGAGGTGGGGACACTTTGATTCAGCCCCACCCTTGATTCTGTCGGGAAGCCCTTTCTGCCTCTCTGGCTCTGTCACAGTGTAGGTGTGTGTGTCGTGGTCCCATAAGTGGTGTCTGCCTCTCCCACAATCAGTGAGGCTGGGGACCACACCCTGCTTGTCGTGGTATCCCAGGATAATGGTGTCTGGTACATAATCCCTGCTCCAACAAGGATGACACATGTTCCCTTGTGGTTCAGCACAGGCCCCTTTCAGTAGCGACCCCCCGGACCACTGGGCTGATGCTAGAATTTTCTTTGAGGGAGCCCAACCCTGAATGTTTCACATTTTGAAGAAGGTAATTGATTAGGATGCTTTCGTTTTGCCTTTAAGGAAATTATCTTAGAGATTTGTGGGGCTATTTCCCAAACCAAAGGCGAAACACTCTTCTAACCTCATCCTTTAGGTTACCTAAAGGGTAACGTTTGGGATGAGCTAGCCTGGATTAGTGAGTGAATCCCCCGCTCGGCTTCCCTGAGGGGGGACGCCGTAGCTGTCGGAAGCTTGATGGAACTGTCAAACGTACGTGAAATCAGCTATGCAAATGGTGAAACAGAAGTCACAGTTCCCTTTGTTCTGTGACAGGGTAAAAATTTCAAATTTTTCATCAAAGAGGAAATAAAATTCCAACACTTACACACCTAAATAACTGGGGCCCACCCCCTCCCCTCTGCCTTTAACCAACATTTGGTTGAGTGGTGCCAGTTAATTGCTCTAGCTCAGGACGGTGACAGATTTACTCCCCATGTTCTCTTGGCCCTGCAGGGCCTGTAGACACTGAATCTCTCCTTGCAGGGCACAAGGATCCAGAGAGTACCTTCCCTTGTTTTCACTCCCTCCCTAATTCTATCACAAAAGAGGGGCTGCGGGGGCTATGGGGCACCCAGCACCTCTCAGCTTCCCTCTGTCCAGGGCCAGCTACTCCCCCCAAGCCGGGGGCCCCGCCCTGGCGCCTTCCGCCTCCTCCCACCAAGCAGCCTGGCTCCTCAGCAACGCTCAGCCACCAGCCTGCCTGTCATCCCCCTGGCACCAGCCCAGCGTCCTGGACACCCAGGTGACTGCCACGGTCCCCCAGACACTCCACTGCTAGGGGCACTAACACTATGGAAGCATTTTGAGCAGTTTCCTTATGTCTTAAAATCTACTCTAAAGATCCAGGAAATGTCACTGAGCACAGTTGACCCTTCAACAAAGCAGAGGTTGGGCAATGCCCCCCACACAGCCAAAAATCCACATATAACTTTTGACTTCCCCAAAACTTAACCACTAAGAGCCTACTGTTGACTGGAAACATTAGTGATAACAAAAACATGTATTTGTATGTTATATATATATATTATATACTGAAATCTTATAACAGGTAAGCTGTAGAAAAGAAAAGTCACTAAGAAAGTCATAAGGAAGAGAAAGTGTGTTTGCTATTCACGAAGTGGAAGTGGATCATCACAAGAGTCTTCATCCTGTGGTCTTCGCGTTGAGTCGGCTGTGGAGGAGGAGGAGGAGGAGGAGGAGGAGGAGGATTAGGTCCCAGGGGTGGCAGAGGCAGAAGGAAGTCCACCTGTGAGTGGCCCCGGGCCGTTCTACCCCGTGTTGTTCAAATGTCGGCTGTAAGAGCTCTACCAAAGTCCTGTACTGTTACTCTATCCTTATCGGGCTGCCTCCAACAACTAGAACGACACGGTAGTCATGAGAGAGTTGTAAGGAC
>VBSM01000605.1:3224202-3293781 GCA_008086735.1 Cheirogaleus medius | reverse complement strand
ATATACCAAATTTTAATTATCCATTCCTGAATTGACGGGCACTTGGGTTGCTTCTAAGACCTTGCAATAGTGAATTGTGCTGCAATAAACATTCGGGTGCATTCCTTCTCTTTTTTTAATCTGTTTGCTCCATTTTGCACAAGTTATTGAGAATTGAAATGTATCTTCCAATCATATAATTCTCTCTTCAGCTATATCTAGTCTGCTGCTTAACCTTTCTATTAAAATTTCTATTTTCAATTGCTAGATATTTTTGTTCTTTTAAAAAATTCTATTTGATTCTAAAACCACCTGTTTTACATATGGTCAAGGAATATTCAAGATATTACTAATCCATTTTACTCATTGTTAAATTCATTATCACTTGTGCAAAATATGTTAAGAAGAATATAAAACAGCTGTTTGATGTATCATTTACCTTTCCTTGATCCTTGCCTCAGTGGGCAGAAATTTATTAGGGCACATGTTATACTAGCTCAGTATAAATCTGTAGATATTGATGTTTAAACCTGTCCACTAACACTCCTTTGAGCTATGGCCAGTTTGTCAATTTATGTAGGAATTCTACTGATGAAAAACAAAATTGTGTTATAGATCCCTTCTCATTTAAATTATTAGTTAACGACTGGATACTGATTTTATATGAGCTAAGTGATTATCTCCAAAACCAAAAAAATAGATATACAAATATTCTCTTATTGTCTCTCATTTGGTAGCATTTTTGTGACAAACACTGGCCTCAACTGATGTGAAACTATTTGTAATCTTCATCCCACTTGGTATTCACACACTTTATGTGGAAATATTACTGTGCTTTATTATGGTCTGTTTCCTGAGATCCCCTGGTCATATTATATAATATATGTTATTTGGTAATATTGCCTTTTAAAATCTGGAAATTATGAATTCTGAAAAACAACTATTACTAGGGATTTCAGATAAAAAAAATTGTGACACACTCATGTCATTGTGTTCTGGAAGGGATTAAATAAAATATAGTGTAGTTCTTAACATACTGCTTGGCACATATTAAACCCTTAACATACTGCTTGGCACATATTAAACCCTCAATAAACAATAACTGTTGTTGTAGTTGAAACATTCAAAATATTTCCCTGATTGTTATACTGCGTAAAGTGGTCATGGGGACAAAAGGACAGGAAGTGTGGAGCTGGCACCTTAATATTTCTATCACGTCTTACGTTCCACATGTCTAGGGTGGAAACTACAGGAGCATTTTGGAAGCTTGTTAGGCAGCAATGTAGGTTAGAGCCAACAGGACTGAGAACTTACATCTAAATGGACCTGTGGGGAGGGGAGGTAACAGGAATGTGGAACCAGCTGCTTAGGCAATCAAAATCCTTCCAAGGACATATGAGAATTGTGTTAAAAATGACTGAGGCAAGGAAAGTGTTCATCACTTTCTAACAGGTAGGCTGAATCTAAGGGCTTAGCAGGAGGTCGTAGGAGAATGATTTTTTTTTTCTTAATCATATTAACGAATATCTTTAAAGATTATACTAAATCCTGTCAGGTTGGTGGAGTGGAAAAATAGCTCTTTGCTACCCTGAAGCAATTTGGCAATATTTATCAACACTTTTAGACTGTCAGCAACCTTTAACTTATTTTCTCCACTTCCAGAAATTAGTCCCAAAGAAATAATGTGAAATGAAAAAAATATTGATGTAAGAAGATGTTCATTACTGCAGTGTCATCTATACTAGAGAAAAACTGGATAAATACTCATTAATGATGGAATGACTAAGTCATAATATATCTGATTTATAGACTCTTACATAGCCAACCAACATCATGTTCGTGAAGAGGTTTTTTATTATGAGTGTTTAGTTTTTTAAATCTTCTGTTTTTGTACTTTACATTATGATAACAAATTACTTTCTTAATAAAAGATTAATAATAAGAATAAGTCATGTGTGGACAGGATGGAGTCCACAATGAGGGTGTTGGAGCCAAAAATAGTTCAGGAAAGGTACCTGCTAGGAGCCCAGGTAATAATGCTTGGATGCAGAATTTTTATTGTCTCTGCACATAGATGTCACCTCAACCTTTGCAAATAGGGAAGTCAGGTTGCATTTGGACAGAGAGTTGCATCCAAGCTACAATATAAGTAAGATTTACATTTTTGTGGGAATTAAACACATATGCTTCCTTCTACTAATTCAGAGCCCTTGCAGTCTCACATACATGGAATGTTTTTCTACTCTTGAGATGCATGGTGATTAAGATCAAAGGTCTCTGGTGTCTGATAGATCTTAGTTTTAATTCTACTGCTAACTGTGCTGAATAATTTACTAACCTCTCTAAACCTCAGTTTCCTCATTTATAATAAAGAACTTGTGCTGACTGGTTGTTGTAAGGATCAAATAAAACAATGTTAGGAGCTTAACAAAATGTCTGAAACAGAGCAGGTGTTCAAAAATAACAGAGCTATTATCTCTGGTACATGCATAAAATAAGCCAGCCAAATCCATAACTCTGGAAGACATAATTGTCTTCATTTAGCAACATTAGAAGAAACACAAACCTTAATTTGTGGATGTGCCTTTTCATGAGGATCTCTATAGTCAGGTCCTGTCCCCCCGTGGCCCCTTCTGTGGGCTGACAGTGTGGGGTGCCCGTGGCATCCTCACCTCTGCAAGTGAGTGCTAGTTAAGCACAGAATCTGAGACCTGAGCACTGCCGTCATGTGCTCTTTTTCTGTTTTCTTCAGAATTAAAAAAAGAAATGAGGAGAGAGAGGAGAGAGAGAGAGAGAGAGAGAGAGAGAGAGAGGAAGGGGAGAGAGAATTTAAGATAAACAATTTTGTAGCTTAGCTCCTGCAAACCTGTAAAGCTATATGACCCAAGTTCATTGCTTCCTGTCCATTTTCAGGACTGTTTTGTCTTTGTCCAGTGGTGTTAGTGGTGAAACTAATTACATGCTGCTCATGGACATTTGTTCATTCTATTATATAATAGCAGGATGAGGTTCAATTGATTCTTTTTAGGAACACCTAAGGAGACAACCAGGCAGAGGATGCCATTCAGTCCCTGTCTGCCTTGAGGGAAGCAGCATGTCACGTTCTTATCCAGACCAGGGCCCTGTGACTTTTCTGTACCTTATGAGGAATATGGTTTGCAGAGTGCATATTATAGAATTTTGAATGTATTTCAGTATCAGTCATATCCTCTTTAACTTTTCCTAAGTGTTGAACTGCACACGGCCTGCTCAGGAGTTCTGAAGGACCTGGGAGCCATGGGTGCTTCGAGGGGAGGAAATCCCCTCCAGTCTTTGCCCTGATTTGTGTTTATTCAATTATTTCTTAGCCTCTCATAACCAGAGATGGTGTGAGGTTTTTGGGGAGGCCTAAAGCTTACACATTATAGCCCCCATTAAGAAAAAATGATGATAAATTATTAACGTCGAATAGTTAGAGCCCTTCCCAGTCCGTAGAAGGGGCTGCACGAGAGAGGCTGAGTCTACACTTCATTGTCTTCCTGAGGATTTGGCCACGAGACCTGACCTTGCCTAGGCACTCTCAGTGCTGCCCTGAGCAGCAGTGCGAATGCTGTCTTCCCAGTGCTTCCTTTGCGTGGAGGCTGTGGAGAGCATCTCAGCACTTTGGCTGCGTCCTGCTCTTGGGTCACAGGGTGTGCTCCTGGGTGCCCCAGAGCCCATCTAGCCTAGCTTCCAGCCCTCACCCTACTTCCTCCCCGCTCGGGGAGAAATAGGCGTCTCTTTCCAGGGAAAATCTAACAGATTTTAGCATTCTTGGAAAAAGATCCAAAGTTTTGAGATGTATTGCTTTCTGAATAAAGCTGTGGGGCCCCTTATTAATAATCGGGAAGTAGACTGTCTTGAAAAGGGGAGAGTTAACGCCTCGCGTCGGCTGGAAAGAACAGCTGAGATGGCGATACTTCCCCAGGTAGATTCTATGTGTAACCTAATTCCAGTGAATATCTTTCTTCTATTTTCTCTTTTCCTTTTCTGTACATGTGTTGCATTGTCCTAATACTACTTTTAAAAAGTAAAAAGGAAAGAAAGGAAATAGGTAGAAAATACGAGGTAATGGGATGCGTACATACATGTACCTTGTGGAAGTGGGGTCTGGCGCTACAAAGATCAAAGGTGGTTTTAAAAAGTGCAACTTGGGGGCATTTGTTCTACCAATTGTCAGAATAGGATATAAGCTTGGTCATACAGTTTTTACTGAATATGACAACAGAAATGGGTGGATAGTTGTGGCTTCCCACCAGGTGTAGGGGGTCTGAGCCTGGAGGAAGGCTCTGGGGACACAGGCTGGCACTTGGGACCCCTGGTGCAGGCCCAGTGCAGCAGGGACTGGCGGCCCCCCCCTCCCCCAGCCCCTGAGGGTGGCGGGTTGTCTGCTGGACCGCAGCACCTGGCCCAGGGCCTGACACAGAGTGGACCCAGCTCAGTTTTGTTGAGTGATAGATTTGAGATCAGGGCAGGCTGGGGACCGGGACTTTGATGTGCAGGGTTGAAATCAGAGAGAGAAACAAAAGAGGTGGGCAAGGAAGCTGATCTAGGCCTCCCTTCCCGAGAGAAAATGAATTCTTCCACGAATACGTGGAGAGCAGGCCTGAACTGCTGGTGGGAGGGAGACAGAGGGTTCCTTGTACCAGTGCCCCTGAGGTGACCGGGGCAATGGTCTCGGGGGATCTCAGAAAGCCGCCTCCACTGGAGTCCGGCAAGGACCGACCCTTCTGCCTCTGTGCCTGGCAAGGCCACTTCAAATGCTACTGCCAAAGGGAGGCTGCCCTGCACAGGCTGCTGCCTGCCCCTTGGTTGAAGGAAGGAGATGGGGAAGCCTGAGAATATTTGAATTTGTGTGAAAACAGCCAAGGGGGTGCGGTGATGGGCTGGCATCATAGAACTAGAATAGAAATGCGAGGACGAGATCCAAAGTTGAGCAAGACATGAGCATATGAACCAAAGGTCAACATGAAACTGGTTACTGGGGATGGTGGCCTCCATAGCCACTGCAGTGAATTCCAAGTATGGCAGAGTTCAATGTAAAACATTTTTTTAAAAACGTGCTTAAAGCAATTTGTATTCTTTTTAAAGCAAGAGGAAAATTATGTTATGAAATAAACACATTGAATTATAGGAGCATAATCTACAGTCAAGAAGAAGATAAAAATTTAAAAACATCCCAATGGGTGGGAAGGATTTGGTCTGTAAGAATTCAAATCTAAGGGTTGATACGATGTTTCCGTTGAGCAAATGGTGGAGGAATTGGAATAAGTTTATACAAGAGGAAGCAGAAGTGGAACATTTTTAAAATGTGATATAAAATCATGAGAGAAGAATTATTTTCAAATTATTAAACTAGTAAACATAGAAAAAATAAATATATAGCCCAAGTATGAGAGACTGGATTAAACGAGCCCACCAGAACTGCTGCCAGTGGCAGTGTAAATAAATAACAGTTTTCTAAATAACAATTTTCCTGAGAAGAGAGCAATGGAAAGACCCCTAGGGAACCCAGTTCTGGAAATTAAGTACAAGAAAACCAGAAGCGACCATGACTCCAGATAAGCCAACACCTTAGGTGTTTCTTGGCTCAGAGAAGTTTGAGAAAGATCCAGGCAAAGTCTGGCTGGTGTGCTGGAACCAGACTGAGTTCTTCCTGCTCTGCTGGCCTCTAATGCCCTGTGTCAGCCTCACCACCCACTTTGAGGACATTCTGATTGTTTGCCTCTTCTTGTGTGCCCAAGCGTGTTACTCATAACTCACCAGTAATACATGGCATATCTGGGCGTCCCACCTGCCGGCCACCTCCCAGGGGCCACTTTGCTAGGTGTGATCACATGCATCACTCTGCAACAAGTGAGCTATGAGTAATTCGGATATTTCCTAGGGGTGGTGATGGCCAGATAGCTAGAGCCCAAGGAGCCCACCCCCATGCCCTCAAATTAAGCTTACCCTCTGGGTTCAGATTCTTAATGTAAGTAATTTCTTGGCATACTGGGTTCTGGACCCAAAATGCATTAGGGGAGGCTTCTTCACAGTTTAGTTTTTTAAAAATTATATTAAATATGATTATTCTAAATGGAAAAATAAATGCATGCCAATAGTAGGAAAAGTACATATTTTAAAGAGAAAATAGAGATCATAATGTATGTGAAATCTTGCATCCTGCATTTTTCACTTAGCATTTTTATCATGAGAATTTTCCCATATCATTAAATGCTTCTCTAAAATGATTTTGAATATTATACAGTCATCCTTTATATAGATGCATAGTTATTAATTTTAAGTTAATTTATTTTAAACTATTCCCTTGGTTAACATTTGGTCCTCCCCCCATACTGGTTTGATATAAAAAATTATAATTTACATCTTTGGTGAAAATCTTAGTGTATATTTCTGATTATTTCCATAGGGGGAAAAGTCATAAAATAGAATTGCTGATCGAAAGGAGGTAGACATTTATGAGGCACCTGAGACACATTGAAAATCTGCACTCCAGAAATTTCACACAAATGGTCACACTCTTTGGCAAGGTATGAGAATGATTCCTGATCACTAGCTATACTTGAGAATATGAGTATTGTTATTTTGGGAAATCTTTTCCATTTTGCTCATTTAAAAAATGATATCTGGCTTTAAGTTGTATTTCTTTGGTTACTAGTGAAGTTGAACAGTTTTAATGTGGTGACTGGCTTTATCCTTCTGCCCATTCTTCTATGGGAGATACATTTTTGCTATTAATTTGCAACTGCTGTTTACATATTGAGATATTTGATAGCATTTGGGTACTACATATATTTTAAATATTTTCCCTAATTTGTCGTCTGCCCCTATTTTTTAATATTAAAAAGATATGAGAATTTCAGGTTGTCAAATCCATTTTCAAAATTTTCCTTAGTGTTTCTTTGTTGATGCCATGTTGACAAAATCTGTCTTTACACCAGATGTTTATGGATATAAAATTTTCTTTCTCTAGTTCATTTATGACTTTGTTGTTGCAGTAATTCATCTGGAGCTTATTTAGATGCATGGTATGAGTATAAGTGTCAAAATGTATTTATTTATTATTTATAGCTACATAATTATTCCAGCAGAATTTATTGAATAACTCAGTCTTTCTCCACTGATTTAAAATGCATTCTTATATTACAGTAAGGGATAATACGCTTTTTGTCTATTCCATTGAAAGCTTATCTAGTCACCTGGTAGTTCTAGCATAGCCTACACATAAAACATACTTATTAAAAAGTAGCAGAAGTACACCCTTTCATTATTTTTCTTACCCATTCATACTCCCACATCCCATTTAATATAACTTAGTTAAGTTTCAAAACTATATTGTTAGAATTTTTATTGAAATTTCATTTGATTTATTAAATAATTTGGGATAAATTGACATCTTTATAATGTATGTAATGACTTTGCTATCTGGGAATATTATATACTTCTTATTTTATTTAGATCTGTTTCCTCAGTAAATATTTGCTTGATAAAGACATATTTTTCATCACATTTACTTCAGTGTATTTTCATGTTATGTCGTTACTGTGAGCAGCTTTTTCATTATTGCTGATATGTAGAAATTATATTAATTTGTGTATTTATTTTGCTACTCACCATCTAAATGGATACAACGGTTCACACTGCTTTGCAATTGATTGATTTATGAAGAGAGAGGTGGGGGAGAAAATGTTACTATTGAAAATAATGATGATTTTGCCTCTTTTTCCCAATGTCTCCAGTTTCCAAACACTGGTTTGATGATAGAAATGACAGAGGCCCCCTGGTTTGGGCCTTTGCGAAGTGTCAACAGCCCTGGAACAATATTAGCTGCTGAGTCTCCATGTAGCTCTCGTGTCCCATGTGAAGTTTTTAAAAATACATGTTTGGTTCCCACTGACCTCTATGGGACCTCTAATGTTCTCAGTGGTTCTTGCTATCATCCCTCAACATTTTCTTTTACCTTTCTCTCTCTCTAAATAAATTATATATTTTATATCTAATTGATTTTTTAAAACATAAACTTAAATTTTTAATTTCTTTAGTGGCTACAGTTAGTGTTTCTAGGATCTGAGTTAAGTCTCTAGTTCTCTGATTATCTGTGTCACCTGTATAAGATTAGGAAGTGATTTCTCCTCCCTCCCCTGAAATACTTTCTAAGATTTTTAAGGTATAATGTGAGATTTTAGAGCCAGATGATAATGATAATGAAAGTGATCATTTATAATACTTTATTATCCAAGAATATTTTGTGTATTTAGTCTTGGAATTATATCTACAATGATAGAATTTAGAACTGTGTTATATCGGGAGTTCCCTGTATTGGGTTCTGTGCTCACTACATCTTATGGCACCTTGTTGAGAAACACAGAGACGCAGTTTTCTTCCTGAACTCACGTCGTCGTGTTGCTGTTTGCGCTTGACACTGGCTCGTGCGAGGCTGGCAGTCTCTGCTCGTGACTTACCTCCTCAGCATGGACTGTGTCCTCCCCTCGTGGTCCTGCGGTACATGCCGCTGCATGACAGCCTCCGGCTTGCTTATTTATGTGTATTTTACCCTGGAAACCTGAAAGTTTGCTGGATTACTCTCGATTCACTAGTTCGTGCTTAGGAGTGTGTTTCCTCCCCCCGCTCTCAGTAAGCCTTGTAAAATTTCAGCAAATTGTAGGTGTTCTCGTCAGCTTTCATTCTTCATACGAATAATATTATTTCTCTCTCTTTTTAAAAATCTGTTTGACTTTTAACTGGCACTCAGGCAAGGAGCTCGAGTTGGTCTTCCAAACCATGAATGGAGTTTTCTGTGTTGTCATTTGGGCTCTTTCTTGCTTTTAATGATGATTTCAATTCTGCTGTTTCATTTTCCACTTCTTTGCAGCCCTTCCTTATCCCCACTCTGTCTTCCTATTTACTTTGTATGTAGTAAGAAGGTCCCTTTCCACTGCAGTCTTTTCTTCTTTTGTTTCCTTCCCCAATTCCCCTGTGGTTGGCGCTGCTCAGATGACCACTTTCCTCACTGTCCACGGTGGCGCTTTGTGTTGCGTGCCTCTTCTGCACACCTGGGAAGGACCCCTTCACCTTGCACAGTCGTGCCCTTTACTGGCCTCCCATCCTTGCTCACGCTGAACAGGAGGTAGCAGAGTCTGGGGCCAGGAGACAGGAGGGGCTCAGCCCATGCGGTTTTCAAAACCAAGACTCTGTGCAGCACAACTCCAGGTGGCACACCCTGGCTGGGCTCTCTCATCTTTGGGCCTGAGCATGACTGCCCAAGCAACTGCTGAAAGTCAGCCTCCCATTTACATTTATTTATTTGCTTGACATCCTATATAGTTTTATTTTTTAGCATCAATAATAATAACCCGATAGTAGGAACAATAGCTCACTTTTACTGAGTGTTCACACATGCTAGACACTGTTCTAAAAACTTGACTTGTAATCTCCTGTCATGCTCACAATAATCCCATCAAACATGGAATAGAAAGTCTTCTTATATAATATTAACCTTAGAGTTTTGCGTTTTTCCTCTCCTCTTCCTTAACTGATTATTTTTAAGGCAGAGACTTTTGATTTGTGTAAGAGAATGCATTTTCTAGAACAAAATATGGCCATGTGCCTTCATACCTACACAGTCCTTGGTTTTAGCAGAGAAGAACCCAGCCAGGGAATGACGGGCCGGGCTGTCTCTAGGGTGGAGAGGCGTGGACCAGCGGGCCACCCTCTGCCTCTGTTTCCCATGAGTTTCCTCTGTGACCATCATAAGCCATGTAGTAGACTCTGTGTTTCCTGCGAGCCTCTAGCCCATTCACGTGCAGAGAGGTCCCTTCTTTTGATCTGGTCCTCTGGCCACAACAGAGTTCCACTGTCTTTTTCAAAAGGAGTTTGTGCCAGGCCCCATCTGGGTGCATCATGGATGTGCTCACCCCTACCTGCCTGCAGGTCGGCGGTACTCCTGCAGGGCTGGGCTGGCAGAAGCAGTGGTTCATGCCTTTGCCACTGGCCTCCAGTCCTCACACTCCAACTGTTCAGTGTCCTTTGGGGCAAGGGCCCTGCACCGCTGAAGCCAGGGACCACTTGGATTCAGGTGCTCTGGCTCCCCTAGTCCTTACCCAACTGCTGTCTTCTCACAGCTGTCCCCCTGGCTGTGCTCACAGCAAAGCCCAAGCCCACAGGCCTTGTTTCAGGCTCTGACAAGCTGAGCTAGAACTTACTTAGGAAGAACAGAAGGAAGCACACACCTTGGTTCATTTCAGAGGGGATAGTTCTGATGGTGTAATTATCCCCAAAGGCCATGCACCTCCCTGGCCCGGAGCATCCTCCTCCCACTCTCCAGCCAGTGTCCATATGAGTTGCATCACTCCCACCTTCTGGAGGCCACTCTCCGTGCATCTGGGCCTCCTTTTCAGGTGGCTGCACCAATGAGTGTCCGAGTTTCAGGAAGGAAGACAAGTGATGCTTGCGTTGGTGTCTAGGAGACCTGTGCACTGAAAACCTCACTGTCCTCATCCAACTGCTAATGTACGCGTGGGACCACTGTTCACTGAGTGTCTGACAGTGTGGCAGATGGGGCCCACATGTCCTCTCCACAGAAGAAGCTATTTAAAGTCGAGAGCAGCGCACCCCACACTTGGGTTTTTCTTATTGAGGAGACAACTTGGGCAGCTGTGCAGCATGTGGGGCCAGATAGAGGATCTGCACACAGAAAGGCCGGCTGGGAGGCTGCAAGGCACAGATGAAGATGAGGACAAGGCTTGAGGTCTAGTGGTGGACATGGAGATAGAAGAGGAAGAGCAAACTATGGCCTGACCTGGAGGTGGTTGGCCAGGCATGGTGACAGTGGTGGCCACAGGATGCAAGAGGTCACCCCTGCCTGAACACTCTCACTCCTGACCTGACAGCCCAAGATGTCATGGTCTTGGGCTCCAGTTTTCACGGATTGCTGAGATTAGGACCCAGAGCCTTGGTGAGGGGTTAGGTGCCCATCTGGTCTGTGTCTTTAAGGAAACAACCAGACAGCTGGACTTTAGAGAGAATTCCAACCAACAGAGTGAGAAGGAAGCCTTCTGGCACTGGGGACTCCACAAAGAAGGTGCCCAAGTAAGACACGGCGAGAGATGCCTGCCGACTTGTGTGGGGAAGTGATTGCTCCTCTCTGCAACGGGCACCACTGGACGGCTCCGACAGACCACGCTGTTCTGTCCTGTCCTGAATCATCGCCGAGCCTACGGCTCTTACATCCTTGCCTGTGGGTTAGGCTCACGGACAGCTGGACCCTGTTGCCTCTCTTTGTGCCTCTAAATCTAAATTGCTGCGTGGAGCTGCCACTGGCTTGCTGCTTGTGGAATAAATGCCCACTGCCACCTTCTGGCTTTTGCTTCTGTCCATCCCTCTTCCTGGAGTGCTGTCTCTTCCCCAGTGCAAATCCAGCATGACAGTGAGATCCAACTCAACCTTGCCCTCCTAGGAAGCCCTCCTCACTGCTCTGTATTTCCACGGCATCTGGGCTAGTCCGTGGCACTGCTCCTGGAAGGGACTCTGTCATCCCTGCCACACTGGACAGTCCCCAGGGATGCATCCAGGCCTCACTCATCTCTGTGTCTCCAGCACAGACATGGTTCCCACATAGTGCCTGGGAGGGGCTCAGCGAAAAGTGAACCAAATCAAGAACCAGAGAAATGACTCTGAGCCTCATGTATTCCTGGGGTAGGTTGCAGGAGAGAGCCCAGATTCCTTCCGTTCTGTTGTGCACAGCCCTGGGCAATGTGGTCTGGCCAATCTTCCCAGCAAGAGATACGGTCTGTCTTCCACTCTCTGCATCCTGGCTGGCCTTGAGAGCTTCCTTGAACGCTCACATGTCAAGAAGGGACATATTGCCACTGCTGGGATGTGCCCTGAGAGCCCTCGCAGCTTCTGTCTGCACCTTCCTGACACAGTGCCCGAGGCCACCACGCAAGCCCCGACGTGGAGCAGAGTGAGGCGGCTCAGCCAGCCCCCCAGCGGACACAGCCATAGGAGGGGGCCTTGGCAAGGCCAGCAGAGGGGCCACCAGTCCACCCACGTCTTCATAAACAATAATAAATCTTCAGCCACTATGTTTCGTTATGTAGTGAAACCTAAGTGACATAGTTGTCTTGACTCTGAAGAAGAAAATGATGCTGACAAGATGAAATGGACCATGTGAAGTATTGGAATTGTGGCAAGACGACGTCACTGACCTTCCCGTGGGATTTTCCCTGCCAGCTGATGCCCGCGGCTCCCTCACAAGCATCACTGAACCAGAAACATATGGTCTGGCAGCCACGTGTCCCCGGAGATGATGGCAGGACTGCAAGTGAGACGCATTAGGCAGGATGGCAGCGCTGATTGCGCTGATGAGTACCAGTGAGGACCAACGTGCACGGTGATTAACGTCGCACGCCGCAGTCTAACGGGACCCGACTGCAGAGCGTGAGCCAGGTGGTTCAGGGAGGCAGTGCCACCTGGGTGTTTAAACACCCTCAGCCTGGAGTGTCCTCATCCACACAAGTCTTGGGCTACGCAGCACAGCCGCCACTCCTGCAGCCACGCAGAGTGGAGTGGGAGGTGCGGGTTTCTTCAGACTTTTCCATCTGCTTGTCCCAGAGAACGCCCTGCCTGGGCTGGGTTTGAGCAGGTCCTGGGGAGATGAGTTCTCCACTCACAGAAGCAATTCATGTTTTTAAAGCCAGTGAATAGCCGATTAGGCTAACAGAGCATGCAGGGGACATGGCAGTGCGTCTCCCTGCAGCAAATGAGAAGTGCCCACCATAGGTCGGGAATGGTGTCAGCTCCAGCGGCCACAGGATGCACGAGGCCCACGAGCTCAGGCCCTGATGGGGGAGATTGAATTCCTTCTGCTCCATTCATTTCATTGTCTTAGAAATGCAGATAAGTGTGTGTCTGCTTGGAAACATACCTAAACATGCACACATTGACGTAGAAAGGCCTTTCTTAGGTGGGCCTGTTCCAGAAGAGTTTTCAATTTTGACCCATGACTGCACCCAACTCTGGAACCTAAAGCTTGAGAAGAGTCCAGTGTGATGCAGTAAATAACCAGGTCAAAGTTCAGAGGTCACATGACAGTATACTGACTTGAGGGTAGGGGGCAGTCAGGCCTCCTGCCCCCAGCAGTTCAGGTGGTGAGGGATACAAGGGCCTTTCGAAAGCCAAAGTGCTGGCTCACCTCATCTTATTAACACAAAAACTGCTACTTTAAAAAGAAGAGGGTTTTGTGTTTCCAAATGCTGTTTGTGTCTGGATCCTGTGCTCTGAAGAGCTGAGGTGTTCTAGGGCAGACAGCCACATGGGGCTGTCTGGGAAGCAGATCCACGCAGGGAGGTTTCCTTATGTAGGGATGACTCATGCCTTGGTGCTCCCATGCAGCCCCGTGAGGAAGTTATTCAGATTGGAAAAGTCAGCTGAGTTTGGAAAACCTCATTAGGGTTAGGGCCTTGAGCGCACTCCTGCTGGGAGGCTGCCCAGCTGCACCATAGCTGCCCTGCTGGGCAGCCTGGCTTGGCGCTGGTCCTGGTGGCCTCTGCCCCTGCCCACCATCTGAGCTGCCTCTCTCAGCACGTGAGGCCAAGGAAGGCAATGTGACCCTGGAGCGGACAGCCAGCGGCTTTTGTCCGCGCCTCCTCTGTGTCTGTGGGTGCTACCAGGCCAGTCCTGTCCTCATGGCTGTCTGTTTCCTTTGAGGCAGTGGCTGACCACAAGGTGAGTTTTGTCTTTTTCTAATTGTTGTATCCATTTTCTGGAGCTGTCGTAACAAAGTATCACAGACTGGGTGGCTTGAACAAAAGAAACCCATTCTCTCGCATTTCTGGAGTGCAAAAGTCCAAGATCATGGCATCCACAAGGCCACACTCCCTCTGAAACCCATGGCAGAGGACCCTGCCTGGCATCTTCCAGCCTCTCATGCTGCCAGAGTCCTTGGCATGCCTTGGCCTGTGACATCAATCCAGTGTCCAACTCGTCTTCACAGGGTGCTCTCCCTGTGTGTCTCTGTGTCCCTTCTCCTCTTCTTATGGAGACACTGGTTGTATTGAATGTAGGGCCCTACTCCAGTGTGACCTCATCTTAACTAATTACATGTACAGATACCCTATTTGCAAATAAGGTCGCTGTCTCAGTCTGTGCTGCTATAAAAGGATACCACAGACTGGGTAATTTATAAAGACAGAACTTTATTTCTCACGTCTCTGGAGCTGGAAAGTCCAAGGTCAAGGGTCTGGCATCTGGTGTCTGGTGAGGGCCTTCCTGCTGCATCCTCACATGGTGAAGCGCAGACAGGCAAGTGCAAAGAGCGTTCTCCATCAAGCCCTCTTACAAGGACACTTAAGCCCACTTGCTAGGAAACAGCCTCATGGCCAAATGGCCTCCTAAAGTCTCCACTTCTTAATATTAATTCTACTCCATTGGCAACACCTGCGATTCAGGGAGGACATGTTCAAACTATAGCAGTTACATTCATGGGAAGTGGGAAGGACATGAATTTGGGGGGTACACTATTTGTAACCCACTCTGTGAACACATTTCAATGACCCCTATATGTTTTCTATGACCCTCTCCTCGTGTTGTAGAGGTTTCAGGCCAGTAGGGCATGTTGACCAGACCCCTGAAACTTTTAACTACTTGACCTCTCTGACTTGTTTCCTGGAAATGGCAGAATTTCTACAAGAAGAGGAGCTGAGATTCTGAAGGCCCCTGGGCAGACTTCCTGACACTGAGACTCACCCCCCATGACTTGCCCCTGTGCACGTAGCCCCTTGGTAATTACACTACTACCTGTCCCAGTGCACACAGTCCTTCCTTAAAAGGCCCGTACTCATCATTAGGGAGATGGATTCGAGACTGATTCTGATTTCGCGTTCTCCTGACAGATGTCTTTCGTGTTAGAAATTCCTTTCTTCTTGGCAGTCCTCATTGTCTCAATAATTGGCTTTTCATGCAGTGAGCAACTGCACCTATGCTGAAACCCCCTGGAGGTTTTGACAGCATGCTCAGCCCAGCACGTGTGTGTGTGTGTGTGTATGTGTGTGTGTGTGTGTGTGTGGTGATCTCATGCCTTAGGTGGGCTGTGCATTCCATCTCTCTTCCATATCACAGGGCTGGCTGCTCATCCGATGGAAGCTGGGCAGGAAGGTGGACATGGTTTGGGGAGAGGGCAGGATAAGTACATGCCTGTGGGTTCTCCGTCCTTCCCACTGTGTCATGCACTGATCTGCTCTGCCTTTCTGAGTGCTCCTCCAGAATGTTCAAGTCCTTGATCTGCAAACTCCTCCCCTTCTTTTGTCGCCATCCTGGCCAAGGGAGGCCTGGTCTAGATCGATGAGAGATATGACTGAGAACAGTGTTTTCTGACTGACCAGTATTTTCTGCTGAGATGAATTAATCAGCTAGTTGGGGTAGGGAGTACATAGCTGGGGAGAAATTGACTCCCAAAGTGTACATCTTACGTAGGTAATAGCTGTCCCTCAAATCCGCAGCAACAGTAGCTATGGCAACTAATTCCTAAACCAGAGAAACCTTCAAATATCAGTGGCTTGACACAGTGATAACTTGTTTCCAGCTCCCATAACAGACAACGTGGGAGTTTGTGGTGGGGCAGTTCTCCTCCAGGTGGTGATTCAGGAATCCAAGCCCATTCCCTCCTGTGTCCCGCCATTCTCAATAGGGCTGTCCCCAAGGGCCCTGGGATGCTGCCTCCTCTCCAGTCACATGAAAAAGGGACAAGACCCATGAAGGAGGACATTTGGGAGATGCAAGTCATTTCCATTCATGTTTGATTATACCTGCTATGTGCAAGGCCCCATATCAGGTACTGTGGTGGGTTAGTGTCACAATTAACCCAATTGCCCAAGCCAAAATTCCATGAATGCCATTTTGCTTTCACTTTTTCTCAGCTCAGTTTCCAGCTGAGATTGCTATACCTAGCCAAAAATCTCAATCAAGATGGACATTAAATTCAATATATTCTTCCTCCCAATGTCTCTTAAATCTGTCTTCTCTTGCCCATCAGAACTACCACAACAGCCTCCCAGCTAAGCGTGCCTCTTGTGTTGACTGTCTTCAATCTCTGCACCACATTACCAATGGAGTTGATCCTAATAAACTGTAAATCAAATTGTTCTATGGGTTCATACACAATGATTTTCCAACTGCTTACTGGATAAGGTCCAAATTTCTTAGAATAGAACACAAGATCCTCTGGACTCAGGCCTCTGTCAATTTCTACATCCTTGTCCCTCAACACCTGTTCTCGCCATTCTCCTTCCAGCATGTGCACACTATACCTGTTCCCAGAAACACCTGAAGTCTCTTGGATGTACCATGTTGCTCTTTATCTCTGTGCCCAGGAATGGAATATGGTCCCTCCTTCTTCCCCTCTTGGTGAATCCAGTTAATTCTTTACTTTTATTTTAGTTTTTTTATCAAATATTAAACATGCATATAGTTAAAAAATTAAGTCATTCTCCAGTATTTGTACAAAGCATGAAAGTCCTTTATGCCCATTATCCCTTCTCAGACATAAATACTTTCAACTCTCTCTTTCTTTTGGTATTTTCCTCCACATTTCTAAATAAAAGATTTTAGGTTGCTACTTCTTTTTATTTTAGCATTTGTTTGTTGGGTTCCTACTATAAAGAAGTGAATTAGCTTTCTTCCACCATGTACCCCCATCCTCCCAGTGTTAGAGTTCCAGTTTACTTTAGGAACTTTTACATTACTGTAACTTTGTCGATGTTATTCATAGTTAATACATGCAGTATACTATGATTGCTTTTACTTTCCTGCACAAATGTCCTGGAGTGAATAATTGTTTTTATATCCCTTTGTTTTCTACATATTTATAACTAATTACAACCCAAACTCTTCTCTAATTATCTAATTCTCTTAATACTTTCATGGAGACCAGTTATTTTACCATTTTCATCTTCTTGAAGAGTCTCTCCTTAAGTCTCTAAGTTCTTCTTATCTAGATTTGTTCCCAGTTTCTCCCTTGGCACAGAGGACTTCCTGGGATCTTACCCCACCATATTCTGGGGATTCCCTCTGCCTTTCTCTTGTGTTGGATCCATTGTTTCCTGGACCACGTGTTTCTCTTTCCTGGATCACTCCTTTTTGTTGGAGTACTTCCTTCAGTAGCTTTCTGATAAACTGTACATGAGAAGTAAATTTTTTGAGACTTTGTATGTCTAAAAATGATCTTCATTTTATTTAATTTTTTACATGGGATTTTGGATAAATATAGAAGTTCTACCAGGAAATAATTTTCATCCATGATTGTGAAGGCATTTTTCCACTGTCCTCTAGCTTCCTTAGTTGCTGTTGGGAAGGCTGATACTGTTCTGATTCTCTGTATATGATATGTGACCTTATTTCTTTTCTCCTAAGTTCTGGAATTCCCTACAGTAGTGCTCTGATGTAGATCTATATCTATCCATTGTTCTGGACACTTGTAAAGCTTTCTTAATTTGGAAACTCGTGGCCTGGAAATTTTCAGGAATTATTTTATTGATTATTTCCTTCTCTCTCTTATCTTTGGTACCTCTTTCTAGAACTCCTGTTATTTGAATATTGGACCTCCTGGACTACAGTTCTAATGTTATCTTTCCTTCCTATTTTCTATTTCTAAGTTTCTGTTTCTCTTTTCTATTTCTTTGTGGCTTTGCTCTAGTTTCTGTTCTCTTTCACTCCACTTTATTTTCCAATCTTACTTTAGAGCATTTCATTCCTGCCATCAGGTATTTAATTTCACTCTGAATGATCCTTTTTTCTAACCTTCTGTTCTTGTTTCTTTGATGTAATATTGTCTGTTATCTCTCTTAAAAATATTAAATATGGTTCCATAATGTTTGCTTCTTTTTGAAGGGACTCTGATTTTTCTAAGTAAATGTTTTTCTGCTTGCTTAATTGTTTTTATCTCTGCATTTCATGTAAGAGCTTCTGCTCATATGTCTGATGACACTTGGTTCTTTGCTCATGTTTAAGAAGGAAGCAATGAAAGGTCAGTTGGAAGCTCCAGGTATGTGAGCAGGTTTTCAGATGTGGGACTTACTGTCAGGACGTTAACTATTTCTCTAAGTTGGAAAACTTCAATATCAGTATCTTTAGGTCTTTTTTCTTTATCAAATCAGATGGTACAACCTCCTGTCTGGACTATATAAGGCCTGATAGCTCCTTTTCTGGGAAGTAAGCAAGGGAAAGAACTAAAGACACACATTTACTTACTTTTCCTGCTTTTAGTGTGGTCCCCTACATACAGCTGTGCTTCTGTCTCCTGCTTTGCTCACCCCACAGGGTAACCCTGGCCTTTTGCTGGCTGAGGGAAGGGCACTCACCAGCTTGCTTGTGTTGGCAATGGGATCTAGGTTTTTGACCATTTCTAAAGAGACTTTTGATCATCTGCCTGTTTTTATCCCCATTTGATGCATGGATCTCACAGGTCCCTGGTTCCATCAATCTCTCAGCCTTCGGAAGGGTCTGCCCTGCAATGTCAGCCACTCTTGACTCTCCTGACTGCTCCTTCAGCCTTCCTAGGTCTTCCAGATGAGTTGCCAGTCACCCACCTAGTCCATAGCCTCCAAAACCCTGTTACTGCTCCTTCCTTTTCTCTTTATCCTGGTGGGTTTGTGCCTTGAAAAGAAGTCCTCTCCTAGCTTCTTGGTGGGATTGAGAGCATCACGCAGTTTGCCATCCTTACAGGGACAAAGCACAACCTCACCCCTCCTCTAACATCTCGCCCAATCTCTGCCCAACCACCTGGCAAAATTCATAACCCTTTCCTTTTTTTGGACCATCTACCAACTTTAATCACGCTGTCTAGGTCTATCCTCAACTAGAAAAAAACACCCCTTGAAGGCATGGACTGAGTCTTGGTTTATTCATCCAGTCCCTGGCACAGTGCCTGTCATTCAATCAGTCATTCACTCATCAAACCTTCATATAACACATGTTATATGCGTAAAACCATGGGGACTTCAGAGATAAAGAAGACATGGCTATGATGTTGAGAGGTTTGCCTTGGTATTGCAGGGTTGTGGTGGAAACAGGCATGAACCGGACAGTTCAAATAACTTACATGTATGTGAATATACGTGTATATACTTATATACACATACACAGATTACAATATGTAGCAGTCAATAAACTTTATATAACAGATGATACATCTGTTTAAGATTGTGACCTCATTTTCAGAAGCATGAAGAGCTAATATGTGTGACCTTTGTCCACTGTCATATTTAGCATCCTGCTAA
Source organism: Cheirogaleus medius (assembly GCA_008086735.1). NCBI lineage: Eukaryota > Metazoa > Chordata > Mammalia > Primates > Cheirogaleidae > Cheirogaleus > Cheirogaleus medius. Next base: position 3,274,510 of record VBSM01000605.1, on the reverse strand, counting down.
ATGTGAAAGAATTTTTTCTGAGTTTCTGAAATGTTGTATGTGAAATACATATGTGTTTTCTCATTAATCTATTGGCTGTACCTTGCAAGCAGACAGAAACAAAGGTGAGATAAATTTGTCTAGCCAAGGTTATTTCTCTATCTGTGAGATTCTGGGCTACATGTAGGAATCTTGTCTGTTTCACCCTTTTTCCCACAGTCCCCAGCGCATTGTTTTCTGCCCATGCATAGTACATGCTAAAGATTGAATAAATATAGAACAGATAGATAAATGGGTGATGTTGGGGTGGATGAATGATGGGTGGGTGGACAGACTTCAAGTCTGAATTAAAGATCTCAAAGTATGGGCAACTCTGTGAAAATCAAATGACATGATGTGCTAGAAAACACTTGGTAAACCCTAAAATTATATGCATTAATTAAGGCACCATTGTGGGATTCATATTCTTTATACTGCACTTCTTCTCAAAAACATTATGAAGTGCCTGTAAGATCTTCATACCAGTGGATTTTGATTCTTGTAGATCTGGCATGCCAAAATAGATAGATGATCTAGTGGTCATTGTGTACTGTTTGCTCTTTTCAAGTTTTCTAGACCTCAAGGACATGAAATGGGAAAATGGGCTAACACTTCATTATTTTCTATTAAAGTGCTAAAGTTTCATCAGAAAGTGAGGACTTCAGAAAAATCAGAATTTTATTTATTATATTATTATTTCTCTTTTATTCTCCATTTTATTGTATGTCTGATATTTTTAGTTAACTTTAGCTCCAAAATTCATGTTGTCTGAAAAAAACAAAACAAAAGGGAATCCTGAGAAATGCTAGGCAATTCTGAGTGTTCAAACACAGACTTGACTTAACTAAGTTAAGTCCCTGGTGGGGGGAAGGGCATGTGAAGCGCAATTATTTCTGCGTCCTTCACATGCAGAACAGTGCTCTCAACAGTTCTCAACTGGGGGCTCACCCCAGGGGGAGTTAGGCAATATTTGGAGAAACTTCTGATTGTCAGTGCCCGGGGGTGTACTTGTGGCAGCTGGGGTGGAGGCGGGCTGCCGTAGCCCTGCACAGGGCACAGGACAGCCCCCTGTCCCTCGTGCACACGCTCGCCCAGCACAGAACTATCTGCTCCAAAGGATCAACAGAGGCCCTGTTGAGAAACCCTTGTCTAGATGCAATAGAAACAACAGAGGGCCTAAAAGGATCATGAATCAAAGAAAAGAAAGGAGAAAGGCACACATAGAGCACCTAACTTCTGAGGGCCCTCAACCACCTTCCTTGGGAGTAACCTCCAAATGAGTGAACAATTCATTGTTCTTAAGAACTGAGCTATCTACTAAATGATGTAATCTAATAGGACAAAGCCAGGAATAAAATATCAAGTTCACAGAAGGCTATTTGGGGAAAGGAAAAATCAAGAGCAGCCTTGCCGGCGACCTCCTCTGGGGAGGAGAACACCGGGGGATGCTGCTTCGGCTCATGTGCATCTTCAGTCTGGAAGTTGTCAGCCTGAACCCACCTTTCTGTTTAATAGCTGGGGAAATTTGCCTTAACTTCCAGCAGAAAACCTCCTTTCAGAATCACCACTGTGATTAACTCACTGTTGAAGAATTTGAGTAAAATTCTTGGATCTTAAACAGGGGGGAAAAATGACCAAATTCTACCAAAAATCTAAAGTAGTCAGTAAAAGGAGGAACAGTCACATAGGTGAAAGAAGGGGCATCTGTTTAATTGGCTTTTTAATGACTCCCTATTTCTCTTTTCTGGCCTTTTTTTTTTCCTGAGGGGAAAAAAAACCCTTAAAACAGAAAGGTTAATCTAACTATACATTTTAAGCTTTTAAAGGCTCCATTACAAGACTTATTATGCTAAAAGAAACATACCTGGCGGGTTGCAGCTTCTAAATGTACCAGCGATGCACGTAATGATTCACTTAAAACATCGTGGTCAGAATTCTTTCACATTATTTCCATGTAAATTGGATGCTTCACAATTACTATAATATGTGTAAAATTCCACTTATTATTTCTTTTAACATAGAAACTTTTATCACTTAACTCACTGGACAGAATATTTGAGCCATTTGCAATCATTAGAGCATTTTTGTTTGGCCAAACCCTTATGGGATTATACTTCGGAAAAGACAGAGTGAATTATATTCATTGCAAGAAAACAGCAATTTTAAATATATAAGGGGCACCAGGAAACTTTTCATTTTAGTGCAAATTCAATATTATATCTTACTTCTTTTTATAGCAGAGTAAGCCTTTTATCTTTAAGCAATTTATAAAACCCAGCATGTAATAGGAGTGAGGCAGACAGTGGTAGATCAATCTGATAGATAAATAAATACTTTGGGGACAGAGAGAGGCGTGATATAATTGGGATTTAAGGTACTAGGTTTTTACTTTGGGAGTTCTTCCATGTGATCCTGGTGGAGGTCACAGACTTCGTACTGATTTTTCCCAAATTCGGCATGGAACATTCATCCGAGCACTAATCCCCTGGCCCTCAGCGTCCTTCTCCAGCTGGGCAGAGGCCTGGGCTGGCCTGGGAGTGAGCTGGGGTGACAGTGATGTGCCCTCTCACAGAAACATGAATACTCAACCCAACTCTGCTGGGACGGCTGGCTGCATCAGGCCCCTCACTTTGAAGAACATTGAATTTTTTTCAAATAGATTTGAGGAAGAAAAACAAAATCAGAAAAGAGAGGAGGCATCATTACCTATTAAGCTGATTTCTTTTTGTGTTGAGGGGCTCTGTTTATGAATTTGACATGTAAGATAAATAGAACCCGGCATCTTTGGAAGGACCTTTCCTGCCTTAGTCATTCTGGATGCTTTCTAGCAGGAAAAAACAGCAACTAAACGGAGCTCTGCATAGACACACCCTGAATTTTAAGACAAAGTATAGGTATGTTTGTTTTAATAAATGATTGAGAAAATCAAATTCATGTCTTGATTAACATCTGATTATATAAGCACCTGTAAATTATTAAGGCAGGTTTATTTTATATTTTATATTTTTATTGTGTCGTTTTAAAATGAGACAATTTCTAAGTGACATGATGTTTATTTTCCAAATTTTATTCCTCAAACTTTTAACTGACAAAGACAAATCAAACACTTTCATTGTTTTTGAAAGCACTTACATATAGAATAAATGTTATTTTTATTTTGACTTTGTTTATCTTTTTTTTTTGCAGCTGTATCCCTCAAAGACAAGATGTTTGCATTCCCTCAGAAATTGAAAACAAAATAGTTGTCGTTTCTCTATTAATGTAATATTATTTCACATTTTGACAGTAATCTTTTAGATATACATAGGACATCGAAATATGCCATGAAATATATAGACCCATAGCTGCATGTTTGTGTGGTTTGTGTGTGTGTGTGTGTGTGTGTGAGAGAGAGAGAGAGAGAGAGAGAGAGAGAATAGTTAATAACATAAGCTTTTTTCATCTGGAAAATAACTTGTATAGATTTAATATTAGAACTATATTAATCTATAGTAGTCAAACATATAATGGGATGAATCATTAACTTTGCCTTATAGATAGATTTTGGTTTTTAAATAAAAGATGGAGACTGAAATTCAAATTCATTCCATGTTTCAGTGGAGAGCAGTCAAGAAATGCAGGCAGGCAGGCAGGCCGGGGTTGGGTGGCCGCACCTCTGCCATATGGGAAGCCGGCATATGGCAAACTAAGCAGCTCACCCAGGCCAGAGTGGCCAGCCACGAGTTGCAGGTCCCGTGCACACAGGCAGTGTAGGTAATGGGATTGCTCGTTTGTGTCCTCATGAAGCACACACACACACACACACATATACATGCAGCATAATTTGGGCATGTCTTGCAAACAACTGAAAGCAGCAGCAGCTACCAAGTACTGGATAAAGTACACTTCATGTGCAGTAGATGAAATGAAATGTGTAAATATTGCACGGCCATTCTTACTTTGCTCTTCAGTAGAAATGAATGCATTTGAGATACTGTATGCAGACTTCTAAATAGATGTAGATACCTAAGAGAATTAAAGAAAGAAAACTTAAAGGTGGATATTGCCTATCCCTTTGGGTTGAATTATTAAAGCAGACTGTTTTATACATTTTAAACTGAAAATGTATTCATAGCTAAAGCAGAGGAAAACCCAGTGCATTTTTTTCTTTTTTTTTTTTTCAGCCTGCATATTTCCAAAGACCTCCTATAGTTAACATTATAATATAGTTAGTTGCTACAAATAATCGGGGGTGATTATAGGAAAACTGTCAGTGTCTGCTCACGGTCTGAAAAGGCTGCAGCAAATAGCTTTTCTCTTTGCCATGGAGACTGAGGCCTGTTTTTACCGTTACTCTGGAAACCGGAGCCTTTCTGTTGTTAGTCCTTTTCAGTTACTTTAGCTATTAAACCCTCCGGTTGAGACAAAGGAAGGAGGTATGCAGACACTTCCTCGGAAAGAAAATCTCTGGGCCTAAGAGGAGTGAAACTCAGGATGAGAGAAATAAAAACGGTGTCTGTTCAGCTTGTTACATTTTTATCAGGGAGGAGGTCGTCTTACTCTCTGTGGGCAGCTGCCTTGAACGTTAGAATCTGTCACCAGGTTAGGGCGGCACTGCCTCCCCCGCCCTATCCTCATCCTTCCCTCCCCAAAGGACGGAGCCTTCTCTGCTGCTGTGCATGGGCAGTGGAGCCTCACACTGTGTGCCCAAGACCTCACTCCTAACATGCAAAGTGCCTCTCTGGATACAGATACAACAACAGCACATTTCAGCGTAAACACAGGGTTTAACTGATTTGAGAATGTGACAGTTCTGGATCCCTGAAAACAATGCGATTGTTTTAATATGCAAATTCACATTTAGAGAGACTGAGCGCATTTTGTTTTAAGAAATTGGGGCCAAAAATTATTACTATTATCTCTATCATATTAGTAGATCAAATAATAACCTAAAAAGATGAAGAAACCCATGTTGTCAAATATTTTCCAGGGTAGGGGGAAAAGTAATTTGGAATATGGAGTTATAAACAGAATCCCAGATAACTTTCGAGCTAGATGGCTTCCTCCCTTTCTTTTTTTTTTCTTTTTTCTTTTTCTTTCAAATAGAAATGCTTTTTCACCTTAGGTAATAGTTTATTATTGTCAGCATTTACGTTCATCTCACTTTTTGGTTAAAGTGTTCTCCTCTCAAGGAAAAGGAATTCTCCCCAGAAGAAACAGCAGACTAAATAGTACACAATAACATGCTTCACAACAGAGCGGTGCATTCTGGCTTGAGCGTGGTCTTACTAAGTAATGCTGAATGCCGCAGACCCCGTGGTGATAAACGACTTTCAGTAGGCAAAGTATTCAATTATTTTTCATTTGAACTATTTAAATGTGTCACCAAAAAATCCCCACAACTATTTTCCCTCCATCTGCCCACTACTAAGAGTTCTGTCCTGTCTACAGAATTAAAACTAAAACACTTGGTTTTAAAAGTAGCAGCCAAATTAATAACAGCTGGTATTTGTTAACAAGAAGCATTAAGAAGAAGAAGATTGGGGGGAGGAAGAAATTCTTTTTCAGTCTGCTCACTGCTATTCAGTGGTTTTAGGGATTTCATATTGAAATGCAGAGCATTAAAATAGCAGGCAGGCGGTCCCCGTCCGCCCTGAGAGTCACGGAGAGTTCATGTGCGATGTCCTCCCACTAGACCACCGCTGGCGTGGGCGTCTGAGCAAGGCTGCCTCTAACCGCTGGGAGCCTTTCTGCCCTCTTGGTTCTGGTGATGTTAAAACTGCAATAACATAAAGAAAGTTCACAGCTAAGTAAAAATTGCAAAGCCCATCCCCAGGAAGCCATCGCTCGCCCCGTCAGTAATTCTCAAGGTTGGTGTGTCTTCCATGTGACTCCTGTCCTCACAACATGAGGATTTGCAACAGTGTTGCAGCCAAGGGTTCAAGATGGCACTGACATCGTACAGAATCCAGTGTAATCTTTAATGGTCCCGATACGTTTTCTATCTAAATCATATTGATTGCTCTCAGAATGGAAATTATATGACAAATGGGTAAAAGCCTACAAACCATAATTAAACTTATATTTAAAGAGAATTTTGGTCCCAAAGGTATGCCATTAATAATTTTATAACAATCATGAAATTAACTTTGATATTGGAAAAACACAAGTATCATGAGGCTAATAAAGCCCTCCACTACCCCCCCCATTTATGTTGTCCTTTATCTTTTGGATAACATGGTTCATTCAGTCAGTTATTCTAAAGGCATTGATTTAGTTCCTACAGTGTACTAAGCTGGAAAGAGTTTCACAGGCAAGCTTATGACTGCTTTTGGAATCATTCTCTTCAGAGGCTGTGTGGGGCCAAGCTGCCTTCTCCACATACCTCGAAGGAGCAGAGGGAGGGAAAAGGAGCTCCCACCTTGATAAACAAACCACTCATCATGATGGAGCAGAAATTAGAGGGACCCAGCAAGATTGCACTTATTATATATTCCTTTTCTCTTCCAGTTGTCCCTGATCAATCAGGCTAGGAAAGTCCCTGAACTGTGTGAAGGCCGCCTTTTCTCAGCTCGACATTTCATTGTTATGTTTGTATAGCTCTGTTTTTGTCATGATGTCTCTGTTATGTTTAGTACAGATCATTAGGTGAGCTGCAACTTTGGGCTCATGGCTCATTCTGCACAAGCTCACCCTGATATTTTACCAGACATCAGCCTTCTGGATATTGCCTTTGTTTGGGCCTTGTTATTAAAATTGTAATTGAATTTTAGTTGACTATGAGTAAATTAGTATTTTCTTTAACTTTGTCAAAGTGCATTGTTTCCCTAAGCAAATTTGGTGGCTGCTTCAGAGATGCATATAAATTCTTAATTTGAATTTTTTGTTATTGTTTGAAAATGGTTATGCAATATGTATGTCCTTTGTGTAATGTCAGACATAACTCTAGGGGTTTATATATTAAAGGCTGCCATCTTTTATAAATTGCTGTTTAAAAGTGAATTATTGTTCCTTTGAAACCAGAGTTTTCCAAACAGTAGCTCATCATCTATCAGCCTGAAGGCCAGATTCTTGCCATCATTTTCCATCAAATTCAATTTTCCCTTAAGAGTAATTGCATGGATTTGTGTTTGCTCAGGAATGCCTAAGACCACATGGTTATCCTTATATGCCAAGTTGTGATAAAACCCCACTTAATCTGTAATGTTTTTCTTGGTACCCCAGCTAAAAGTGAACTTTTTCTAGCTGATTGATCCCAGTTATTGCCTATAACACTAATTTGACAGTTAAGAGTATTGTGTCTATAATGGTGCTAAAATAGTCTTTAAATGTTATTGTAATTCCAGTTCTCAATAATTTATGTCTCATTTTCCAACTAGACCATCCACTCCTTGAGGGCAGGGTTTATGTTCTAAACGTGTCTGACTTCCTGTCACTCCTGCCTCCATTCTCTATTCCTGGATGTGGTGTGCCACTCTGCTCAAAGCATTGTTTTTGGTTTAGGTTGAATCATCAATCCTAGTTGATGTGAATGCTTGAATTGAAACTGTTTTTAATTTTTGAGGACAATAGGTTGGAATTCTAGCTCAACCTTCTCCCGTAGAAACATCGAAGCAAATCACGTGGATTTGCATTTTTGTCATCTGTCAGATAGAGATGATACTTATGGTCAATCATGTGTGCACATGGTAGATGACTAATGGCACTCAGGCAGACTTATATCAGAATGTGCTGAAGAGACCGAGGAACACAGTAGCTGAAGCCTCATTGTGCAGGGACCTAGGAATGACCAGGGTGGCCAGGGGCCTGTCCTGGCTGTGGGACTGACCCAAGGTGTGAGTGTTGTCCTTGGGGGAGCTGCCTGCTCCTCTTTCCTCTCCCACTCCCATCTTCCTGCTGTGCTAATACTGATGTTGAGCAGAACCTTCTACTTCATCTTTCGAACCTGTGCCTTTATTGTGCAGACCCCATGACATCAGAAAGCTGGCACCTGGCATTGAAGGTGTTGATTTGCAATGAGGGAGAAATGGCAGCTTTTGGAAATCTTTTATTTCAATTGCATATTAAATAATGTTATGCTCTTTGGGACAATAGGGCTTTTCGGAAAATATAGACATAGTTTATGAAGATTTTTTATTACATTTTAAATAGAATCCTGTATTTTCTCTTGGCTTTATAACTTGTACAAAATATATCAAAAATATACAGAAGTGAATGAATAACTGTGAAAGCTGCAGATGTGCCGGATTAATCTGTATATTTTTATGCAAAGGACATTTTATGCCAGGACAGACAATAAACACATCCTTTTCCCTCCTTTCTAGTCTATTATTTGAATGGCTTCAGTACCCAGAAATTGTGTGCATTAATAGGTTGGTGAATCTAGTGGTTTATTCATTTGGCTGTTTGAGCCATAGACAATTGCTGGGGGGAGGCTTTGTGGAGGGATTGCCTTTGATGATTTTGTAAATACTTTGTTTATGTAAGTTTTATTTATTTGTGGAAAAGTACACAGTTTTCAAGAGCATCTTTTAGGTCAGAAATACTAGAAAAGAAGTGTCAAATACTAGCAGAGAAGGTCAGGTTAAGGTTCAAATGTCAGTGCCCAGATGAAAGATTACTCCGTGCAAGCACACATGTGGGGAATAACAGAATTGAGTCTGCCCAGTATCTTTCCTGGGCTGAACACTTTCTAGAGAATTGCTGCTAATACAGAAAATCTAGACTTTGGTCCCCAAACATTTCTTGCGTCTCTTTGACTTTTCACTTCACGGAATGCTTGTGGGCTTCTTTCTCCTGAGTTCTGACAGTACACCTCATCCACTGGCACGCGCACACATACACAGGCACACGCAAACGCACGTACCCACACACACGGGAAAGAAACAGAAAACGGGATGGTCAGGCAATTGCTCTGAGTGGGAGCCCGCAGCTCCATCCCAGATGGGTGAGTGTTCAGAGCCTGCAGTCGTAGCCCTGGATCTTGGAAGGCAGGGGCTGTGTCTGCACCGCCACACGGGAGTTGGGTTTGCATCAGCCACCTGTTGACGGGAGAGCAGTGGCGGGGTAGGTGCCGCAGAACACACCTGCTTTTTGAGTGCACATACTTGCACTTGCAGAGATGAACAGGGCCATGGTTCCTTACTGCAATTAAAAAATAAAGCAAGATGAAGAGGCTAGGTCTGTTCTAAACAAAGCCTAGGTAGTGGGGGTGTTTCTATTATAGCTATTTTCTTTAGCTGCCAGCCACAGTGCTGCACGCGACGCTTTGAAAAGGAAAAAGAATTTCCCTCGTGTTTACACTTTTTATTACTATATAGGATTAGGTCTGTTTCACACACAGAGGAGAAAGTCATTTTATTTTACACAAATCAGCTACTTAAAGTAAATTGAGATATATAGAATTTACCAATGAAATGAGTGATTTGATGTGAATAAAAGAGGTGGTGTGTTGTAAATCAACACTGACAGCCAAATGGGGACAATTGACAGAGCACTGTAATCACTCCCAACATCCACTAAAGTTATTGATCCAGAACCTCTATAATCCCCTTCACATAACACAAGCAATTTCATATAATACCTGTAATAACGGCACATTCAACTCAAGTAGCCATCTGAAGCATTGTATCTAATGGTGAAGCAGGCCTCTGCTGAGTGAGTGTAGCAACCGGGACACAAAGCGCCAATGCCGCTTGCCTTTCGTAGGTAACAGCCTCCGATAAGAGCTAGTTTAGAAGATAAACAGTTGCTAATGCCAAGGAAAATGAGCTATTAATTGCTGTCTTGCTAAATATGTTGTAAAGATGGTGAGCGGTGGGCGCAACATGGAGAGAATGTAACTGGATTTGGGGGGCGATAAACTTCTTAGGTTATCCACACGCCTGCTATCTGATGTTAATTACAACGAGGGAGACAGCTGATGGGCGTTTAGCTGCCGGGTCATTACATCCTTCCCAGGTGTTTCTCCCATGAAATGTTCCTCCAGTTTTACAAGCTCCTTCTTGCACTGATGGATTATTCCGCAGCCTTATCAAAGCTTTGCCAGCTCCTCATTAATATATAGAGCAAGCTGCACTGTTCTATATATCATTGTCTTCCTCTTGGGCAGGGCTAATCAGTCAGCCATTATCAACCAGTCGGCAGAAGGCAGGCAATCAGACCTGACGGCAGAGAATCATGGGAGAGCAGGCAAGGTTAAATGAGGCTGACAGTTGTGATAATGATGATTATACTATAAATTAAGATATGATGATAAAGGAGAATAAAAGACACAATCTGAAGCAATATTTGGTTTAACATGTCTCTCTTTTTCGTTACTGTTAAATGGCCATAACATTTATCACACCGAACAAGAATGGACGTTTAACTACCATGATAAAATGGGACAGATCAGATTGGAAACCCAACAAGTTGTGATTACAATGTCAGGCACTTTTCCACTGGCTGAGAAAAAAACAGGAGATAGAGCATATGTTATAATCATTCATGCATTATTCTGTAGAATGAAAAGAAAATAGATCTATTTTAGAAATGTCTTTCAGCCTTCTCGATGGAAAACCAAAGGAAACAGTTAATATATTCTTCTGCTTCCAAGATCATTTTTATCAATGAAACAATAGGAAGTTAAGTGATATTTCCTCCCATCGTGCCTTCTACCCGCAAATGTATGTTTATTAGTAGCTGATTCAGACACTGCAAAAGAGAGCTCTGTGACTGTCTCCTTCCCTGTGGAATTTTGATATGAAGGCAGCTAAAATCCACCAAAGAGTTCCCATATGTGACTTTTCATCGGCTGTGCTTAACAATAAAACAAAAGTGAGTCACAATTTGCTCTGCTTCCAAAAATTAAGAAGTGAGACAACGTTTGTAGCTGAGCAGTTTATTAAGTTGCCTTTACTAATACATTTCTTTAGGTATAGAGGCTGAAACCTTTGAAACCTAAGAGATTTGATGGCTCCCATGGGAAAAAAATGGAAAATGGGGTCATATTTTCCTCTATATACTCACATGTTGAATCTCATCTTTTCTAATTATTAAGCTTCCTATACACATGAACAACTGCCACTATTGTCCAAGAATGGTATATACATTTCACAAGACTCAGATAATACCTGTACATTGTATATCTCTATATATAGGGAGGCTGGAAGATAATATATTATAAATTCCACTGTTAAATTTGCATCCACAGAAAGCACAACTTGGTTTTTTATCTAATTTTCAATTTTCTAGGTAAATCAGGCATGGAAGAAGAAGAAGCACATTAATTCTCATTCACTTCCTTTGACGATTTGTCTTTTAGCTAGGAAAGAAAAAAATTAGAGTTCACAATAATTCACTTTGCCCTTTTCTTCTGTTTAAATTTCAGAAGGTGGAAAGTTGGGAGAATACGAAGTTTAGTGCTTTCGTTGTATCAGATGTTGATGAGAACACAAGTCGAGAGTCAGGGTGGAATTTTTTCTTTGCAACTAATTTGTGTCCATTTAATCATGTTTCTCAACCTCAGTCCCATTGATAAGTAATTCTTAGTTGGGGCAGGGGGCTGTCCTGTGCATTGTTGGATGTTTGACAGCATCCTTGGGCTTTGTCTGCTGGACGCCCCCCTCCCCCAGCGTGACAACCCAAAGATCTCCAGACGTTGTCAAATGTACCCCGGGGCACAAAATCATCTCCAGTTGAGAACTATTGATTTAAACCAATATGGTTAGCATATAGCTAAGCTGACATGATTATCTAGTGCTCTGGGAAGTCTTCCCAATGATGTCAGTGGTTCCCCTTCCATAGCGGCTGATTTGAAATGAACCCAAGCTGTTTTGTAGCATAGAAACAACAGGTTGGAACATCCGCTTCAGTGTAAGGTTGTAAACAGACCTATGGCCCATGCACTTTGAAACAGCACCTTTATTATTTGAGCACTCCCACTTATCAACAGAATGAAAATTGAATGTTTCTTTATCTGTGAAAGGAAGTTATGAGACTTAATTTATAAACCTGTTGGTCTGTTGACAACACCTATGTGAGTAACATGATCTGGCACTGAAGTTTACCCTTAGATAGGACCCAAAACAAAAGCAGTTCTGGGGGCTCAAAGAAGGACCAAGGACACATTTGAAACAATTGTAATATACAACCCATCTATTCACATAACGTGTATATCAAATTTTCATCATGTAGTTCACATTTTATACATAAATAAACACTCATGGTCAAAGGTCATTTTGCCACTTTGCTTGGAAACCTGTTATTGCTTCAGAATCGCATCTCCACTGTCGTTATGAAGATGGGATGTGCTTGGCCATTTATCCTCCCACATCAGGCCTGCACAGGCTTTTATTAAAGAAGCAAAGCAGTCTGGCTTCCTGCTCCACTGACTTCCCTGGGCCTTGAGGCAAATCAAGTGCACTTCAAGGGCTTGTCTGGCAAAGAGCACCCAGTGACCCTCTGGATTTACACTGTTTTGAGATGGCATCTTTCTTCCAAAATGCAGCGTATGCTGGGTGGGGCCCTGGAATATGAGTCACACTCTCTTTGCAGGCATTTTGGTAGATACTGGAGCATGGTCCTCTGGGCAGCAGTCTTGCCTGTCATCCACATTTCAAGGTTATCTTCACCTCCATCTGCATGCACGCAGGTGGTGGAACTTAATTTAGAGAGCCCTTAAGATTTAGGGACCCACAAGATGAAAAACAAAGCGGCCCCCTTATTTCTGGTGAAAGGAATTGAAGAGGAGCTTCAGGTACATTGAAAATAACCAGGACACACGGCCTGCCCCTGTGCTGCCTTCCCTGCTTGGAGAGGCTCAGACAGCCCTCTTCGTCCCTTTGTAGCTTTGTGCTAGGATGTGCAGATTATCCTATGGCAGTCGGTTCTAATTTTGGCACATAAACTGCAGGCAGAAAAATATCTTGTTCTTTAGTCCATTTTATTAACTTTGTTTTGTTCGCTTGCGCCTAGCGCTGTATTAGCCTCCACATAATCACAGCTGTACAGGTAGCTCCCAGAGAGTGGATGAGGGGCTTTTCCAGGGCCTGCTCCCTGCAGAAATGATTTATACCTCTGGCTGATTGTCACTAACAGAGAATGAGAACGAGAAACATTCAATGCGAAGTAATGTGTTCTGCACAATTACTGGATTAATAATTTTATTCCATTACTGTGTGGGGAGAGGGGACATCAGCCTGAAGATCTGCAATTCTAGTATATTTCTAAGCGTCCTGTTAAAAGAGTGAGCAAGGGTCAGGAAACTTAATTATGCTATAACTAGATAGAAATTGCCAAGTGATAAAAAGAAACATCCAGACAGATTCAGCAGGAAATTACAGCTTTAATAATATAGCATAATGCCCACTTCTATACAATTATTGCAGAGATCCTGCATGCTTCAGAATAACAGGCTTAGGTTTCCAGTAACTACAAAAAAAAAATTCCACTAAAAATGACATTTTGCATCTTGCTGTAAATATTTTTTTCAAGAAAAATAACATTATTATTCAATGATCAAAAATCTTATACTCATTTCAGGCCAGATGCTATGACCATGTTGACTTTTGGAATGATGAGAAGGTTGGATTATTAGGGGAGTAATTTATATTTGCAAATTAAGTTTCCAGCATCATACTTAAAATCATCTACTTCATTTAGTCTTTCAGAAAAAAAAAAAAGCAAACAACAAAAGCAAACCAGTGCATGAGACTAGGAGCGCTGGTAGGTGTGTGCCGGCCTCGTCCTGTCCTGGCGGGCTGGTGTGGGGGCTCCCGTGGGGGACAGTTTGTCTTTCAGTTTGTGCTGAGGGATTGGCGATGAGGAGCCCTAATAGTAATAAACACGGACAGGGACGCCTGCGGAGCTGCCAGGACTTTGGAAAGGGGGAAGGGAGAACTTTCTAAAGATCCAGTGGGCAAGGCCTACAAGGAAGCTGTTATGTTTTGCAAACGTGACAAGGTACTTGAACTATCAGAGCCTCGGCTAGGCACAGTTCCATGTGCCTGAGGTCCCAGCTGTTTGGGAGGCCAGGGCGGCAGAATTGCTTGAGCCCAGGAGTTGGAGACCAGTCTGGGCAACATGGTGAGACCCTGCCTCTAAAAAATAAAATAAATAAAAAATAAACAAGTATCAGAGCCTTACCACTCACAGACACACAGCACGTGGCACCACAGCCCTCCTCCTCTGTTGCGTTTGGTCCTTTTTTTCTCCGTTATGGGGGGCGGGGGGAGTCATTTCTCGTGCTTGCCCAGGAGAGCCCAGGGTTTCATTTTGTATTCTGAGGACGCAGATTAATCAGCCGGCTTCCTTACCCAGAGATGGCCATTCTGCCCAGAAATCTGCATATCTGCATTGCATATTGCTGTTCTTCCCCGAATTTAATTTCCTACAGGAACTGATATTAATCACCTGTTTAAACAGAGGGGATTTGGGGTCTATACAAATGTGACATTTTTCCTCATAGAACTTACAGAACATTTTTTCTTTTTTTCCCCCAATTTAAAGGGACAATAGCCTAGCTAGCTTAATCCTAAATAGTTGCTGTTATTACGTTTTATTTTTATTTAACCATTGATTATTTGGATGGTAACAGCGAACCTATATTCCACTTCTCAGACTTGAGAAGAGTGTTAAATAGATTTGGAAATAGAAAGTCCCTGAATTTCACTGGCGGTGACTTGGTTTGTCTGTGAGATGCCCCTTTATCTCTCAGGTTAAAACAGGAAAAATTCACAGGCTAGAGCAACAAAATCTTCCAAACAGCCCTCGCTTCGCCCCAGTGTATTATGTGCAGGGAAGTTAAATTCATCAGCTGCCGGTGCCTCTGCCAGGATTACTTGGCGTATTTTACTCTGGCTGCTGATAGTACAATGGGGGCCCAGGCAGGAACAGGAGACAGAGGAACAACGTGCTTAGAAAAACGTGCCGGTGTGCTGTGCGAGTCGTGCCAGCTGGAGGGAGGTGCAGGCGTCGGTTATTGACGAGATGTGCTGCGTGGTTAAAGTGGAAGCTGCCACCGGTTTTTGTTTAGACTCGTGTCCTGGCCCCTCTTGGCTGCATAGGTTAATTTGTGTTGGAGTCTCTTCCACCAGGCCACATGCAATGGCCTTGGGGGCGGCATGGGCGGGGAGCAGGGAGATGTGGGACAGGCAGAGAGGCTGTGCGGACCCCACCTAACTCTGCTGTCTGCAGCACACTCTTATGTCCCTGGAGAGTCTCTGCCTGGAGAGAAGCGAGGCCGGTGGACTCTGTGGGTCCACCGCACAGGGGACAGAACCTGTTTTCTGGAATCTTCACACTTTTGCTGTTGTGATTAGCAATGTGCCTGGAAGCAATGTCCCCACTAGGTTGAGAGGATGTTCCCAGGATGGTTAGTATCTTCATTATTTGCAGCAAGGTCAAACTGTGCATTTCAGAAAGGATCAGAACTTTTCTGGCTCCAAGCTAATGCCACCATTGCTTACAAGCTAAAGCAAAAACAAAACCAAAATAATACTTTCTCCTTGCGCAACTGAAAATACTAAGTTTCTCCCGTTCAATGTTCTCTCTTCAAAGTCGTTTATGCCACTAAATTGAAAATAGGAGCTGGTTTTGGAGTTGCTGCCATCCACAAAATGATTGTTGTACAAGTGAGATGCTGGGTTGGTGTACGCTCCAAGGGCCCGCCAGCGCCAGGAGATCACTGGTGTTGGTGTCACTCTCTCTGAACACCTATGCTGCTATATTTTCTTTGTGCATTGTAAATCACAAGGGTATCGCCCCAGGCAAATGGTGGCTTAAATTGTTTGTCTGTGCTAATAGCATTTTATTTGAAGTCTTAAAAGTCCCATGTGGCTTAAAAAGGCACTATTACACAACTTCACGTTTTATTACAAAATGACAAGGTCCAGCTTCATTTTCTTTGCTTTGAAGTCTTAATGTTGTTTGGCTGTCAGAGCCACTTCTTTTCTAATTTAAACTTTAAGCAGGATCCTCTTGAAACAAAACTCTTTCTTCTGCAAGGAATGAGGAGCATTTAATAACTTGTAAAAATACTGTTTTCAAGATAGTAATGTTATTGTCACTGGTGCAGTACATCTTGTTGGTTTATTGCCAACATGTCTGAAAAAGAGAATAACTAGTTAAATTATACTTTTCTAATTAAGATAGTATATCTGACAATATTTATGGGTACTTATTTTCTGTTAAATAATAATAATATGCCATTATTATTATTTAGACATAGGGTGTCACTCCGTTGCCCCGGCTGAAGTGCAGTGGCATGATCATAGCTCACTGTAGCCTCGAACTCCTATGCTCAAGTGATCCTCTTGCCTCAGCCTCCTGAGTAGCTGGGACTCAGGCATGTGCCACCATGCCTGGCTAAGTTTTCTTATGTTAAATTATTAAAAAAAAATTTCGATTACCTACACTTTGTCCTGACATATATTCATACATAATAAATATGTTGGGAAGTTGCATAATCCTTGGAGTAATCAATAAATTCATTCTGAAAAAAATGTATCCAAATGTTGACAAACCTTCAAGTAGAGTTTCAACATGTGAAGCATGTATAGGCCTCATGAGCAAACATGACTGAGAGAGAAAGTTCATGGGGTGACAGTAAGGACGATGTTGACCTCACTGTTGGCATCATTAACCCCAACACCAAAACCCATCCTCGGACGTGGAGGAAGCTGAGCTGCAGGGAGTAGGGTTGGCCTCGCCTGCCTTCTGCAGAGTTGCTCAGTCATCCTGTGAGGCCTTAAGTAGAAAACCCCCAGGACAGTAGAGCATAAATAGGACAACTTAAAAAGAGCTGGTTCAGATTGGGTGATAGACCAAAATTTAACTGGTTGGATCTTAGAAAGCCAAGGAGTATGTGGGCATATGTGTATGTGCATACATGTGTGTGGTGTGCAGCACATGTACATATGTGTGTGATTATATGTGGTGTGTCTGTGCATGTTTGTAAATATGTGCATGTGTGGTGTGTATGTGCATATTTTTATGTGTGTGTATATGTATGTGTGCTATGTGTGGTGTGTGTATGTGCATTTGTGTTTGTGCATATGTGTTCACATGTGTGTATATATGTTTGTGTATATGTAAGTGGTGTGTGCATGTGTGTACCTTCAGAATTAAATTGGAGTACACAATCTCCTGAATCACAGTTTTTAAAGAACTCCTTGGAATCTCCACCTGGGCATTGGCTAAGAACATCCACCAAGGAAAACTCCTCTATTGATGTCTTGTGACTAGGACCTTTCCGGGGGTGCACCTGCCATCTCCCATGTGGCTGGTGCTCCCTAGGGCTAAGAGACTCCGTGCCTGTTGGGAACACCGTATGTCACAGGAAATGAGCTCTCAACCTCACTACCATGGGCTCTTTCTTGGTATTCTTGGTGGTAACGTCAGTGAAATTTGGCTGAGTGGAGCTGCAATGTTTGGAGCCATGCCAAGTGCCCAGGGCAACAGAGGCCTGGGGGCTTTCTAGAGCTTCAACATCTCATCAGTAGCCACCGTGTCCAGCCCACAGAACCCACGATGGGTGACATCAGCCCTCCAGGGTTTGCTCCACTCATCCAACTTTTGCTGAAAGGTCCTCATTTGCCCAGATCAGTGGGCTACACATGCAGGGGTGGCCCCTGACCTGGAGCTGCTCTTGAAATGCTGGGCCCAGGGAGGCTTCCAGCCTGGTGGGCACTTAAGCGCCACCAGCCAGTGCTGGCTGCTGCTGCTGACAGAGGACATTTGTCCTGCTGACCTGTCTGGCTGTGGCTCTGAGGCTGGGTGGGGCTGCCTCTCTTAGTCTCCTCAGTGACCTGCATCACAGAAGAAGAAACAGAGCTCAGGCAGTTGAAGTGATTTCCTTAATTTGCTAGAAGCAAGCAGAACCGAGGCCGATGACACTAGAGCCCGGCATCTTTCCTGTTACCACGTTCCAGCTCCAATTAATTTTGTTGTTGAAAATTAGAGCAGATGTTGAAAAGTCAGATCTTTGGGAGGGATCTGAACATGGACCCAGACAAAACTCTGTGCAACGTTACGAGTGACTGGTGGCTGTGTCCACCCGGGCCTCTGCACCCCAGCCCTCCATTGGTGGTGAGGGGGAAAGATTATCCCCAAATAAAGACCCCACTGTGAAGAGGGTGTTGCTCTGGGTTGGGAAACCAAGGCGGGCACAGTAAAGAGGGCGGCACACAGAGCCACTCTGCACAATCTACCCCTTTGCCACGCAATGCTATTTATTTACCCGGAAGTCACGAGATAGCCCAATCCACAGATACTGGTGCAGGGGAGATGTTTGTCAGAAGAAAGGTAATTGACGGTAAATGTCAAATATTAAATCCTATCTGGTTATTACCCAGCATATTAGCTATGTAAGTAGCTTAACAATTACAGCTGTGATTGACTAGGTGGGAACCAAACTCCTAAACACCAACTGCCAGAAGGGATAATTACAACACATTAGCACCTGCTTAGACAAGATTGACAACTCCAGTCTCACATCTGCTTAATATCACTTTCATACTTTTCATGTATTTTCTTCCTTTTGAATGGAGCAACATAAGATTTCCTGACGGATAACAATAACTCAACATCTATGTTACTCATTCACACGATCACGGCTGCCTGCTGTCTCTGGTCATGCTTTCCTGCTGACACATGGATAACTAAATGAGGTGCATAGAAATGGGCTTTGGGGGAGTAGGCAGGCACAGTAGTGGAGTGTTTCTAACAAAACATTCCTGCCAACCCAATGCAATGAAAGAAATCCCAAAATGCAATATTTAGTTTGTTGGTTGACAACAAATGGTAAGTAAAAAAATATATATCTTAAATATGTGTTATATGTAAAATGCGTATTTAAGAATTTAGTATTTATATACTACTTAGATACTTGTATGCATATACACACATACATGTGTGTGTACATGTATCGCAGATGAAAATCTAAAAGAATGATCTCCTAACCCCACGGTGGAAGCATGCCAGCAGCCATAGCTCGTGAGGAAGCCCGTGCACAATGGGATGGGGCGCAGCACATCTTTCCACACAAAAATATTTGAGAAACATATTGGAAAAAAGAGCTCTTTCATTTTCTGGCTTGGCTATCTCTCTCTGGAACCAAAAGGTGGAGTCTTCTTGCCCATATTAGAATGAGGATTAGAAATTCGTTTTAATGACTTCCTGTTGCCCAAGTGATTGTTCTTCATTGTTTAATGAAAACTGTTTTGTTATTTAATATTCTCATTTTCTTTTGTTAGAGTGGGGGCCCAGAGTGGATTATTTCTGTCTGATAACATCATAATCACACAGTTAACCTTTCTGACTTAGCTGGGTGTATCCACGTGGAATTCCCACTGAGGGCATAGCAGACAGTTGGTCCAACGACTGCAGGATCAAACATATAGGAAGTAGATTTTTCTCAGAGGAAGATGTATTTATTCATTAATTTAAAAATCATACATCCATTTGTCTATTCATCCTCTTATCACTCAAATATTCTTTCATTTTACAAAAACATATTGAGCATCTGTCATGTCAGAGCCTCTGCATAGCTAGGTAGGCACTCACACGAGTGATTCCTGAGAGTCACTAAAGTCTGAAAAGCAGAAAACACACCAGGACACACCATGGATGACCAGGACTCCATGGCTGGACACTAACGGAGCTGTTAGACCTCGTTTGGATCAGGAGAGGAATTTGATCTGGATCTTGAAGTATGATGAGAAAGTTGTTCAGGTGTTTAGGAGCTGGTAAGATTGGGGTCAGTATTCCAGGGAGAAGGAACTACACAGAAAAATACACAGAAGTTAAATTAAGTGAACTGCATACTGCCCAAAACGCAGCCTGTGGCTCCAGGACTGTCCTGCAGACTCGAGGAGGAAGGAGCAGGACAGGAGCCAGGGTGCCAGGATTTCCTCTTGGCCATGAGCAGTCATGAAGCATTTTAGGCAGGGCAAAAACTGGTCAAAATTTTGTTTTATGTTTTACTCTGTCTGCAATGTCATGCTCTGATTGGGAGAAAATGGAGGGTGGAGGAACCGGTGAACCTGGTGGACAGAGACCAGTCATGGAACTTGTGCAAGTCCAGATGGGAAGGTGTTGACAGTGACCTGGGGGACTTCAGGGCACATCGGAGGTAGGGAGTACACAGTGCCCCAGAGAGAAGGTTCTGGAATTGTCCCCACTGATGAAGAGTAGTGAGTTAACAGGATAGGAAGTCCAAGAAGTGGAAAAGGTTTGGGATGAGAGAGAGTTTGGTTTTGGACATATTGAGCTCAATTTTTTTTTCTTTTTTGTTTAATATATAATGATTAATTCTTGCTCTTGATAGAAAAATTAAGTTTGAAAATCTAAAATCCTGTGGTTTAGTGCCAAAGACAGAAAAATCAGGTCATTTGTTTCACAGAAATGGAGGGGACAGAACAACCCAGGTGAGCCATTCACCTTCTGGACATGAGATCACGGGAAACAGGACTGGCCGAAGGGCGGCCACTGAAACCAGACGGTAGAGAAGCAACTGTCTTCCCCTGAGGCTGCTAGACAGCGCTTTCTACTTTTAAAATATTCTCCCAGATGCACACTATGACTGACCTCCTGGGGCGCATATCTTGGTTTCAGTTTTAGAGGTTCCAGGCGGTGGCACTTGCAGAGTCACCAGTAAGGAGGATTCTGCCCAGAGCAGGCCTGCTGCAGGCTCCAGGTGAGCAGCGGCTTCGAGGCCAGGACAGTGTGCGGAGGGCGAGTCAGGCCTTGGACCCTTCCTCTGGAGCTCATTCACATTTTCAGGGCCACAGGGAGACCTCCTGGTACCCTGGGCCACACCACTCTCTCCAGCCTTACTGACATTCAAGCCAGCGTATCGAAAGTCCGCCGGGTGGGAGATGGTCAGGTGGACAATTGCCAGGATTTCCTGGCCCCTCCCAATGCACACACATGCCTTTGTGTTAATGGGACACAGGCTGCCGGGTGCCTGGTTGGCCCTGAGCCTCTCTGCCCGCAGGAAGACGCCCTGTGCAGGGAGGTGCCCGGGACTTTGGGGTCTCTGGATTGCAGCTGTTGGGCCAGCTCAGCAGGGTGCAGGCACTGGGGGGTCTTTGGGGCCTGGCTGTGATCTGGCCCCTACCCCTATGAATTTATGTGCCAGAGGAAAAGCAGTCACTGAGCAGCAGGATACAAGCAAGGCCAGTGTGTCATCAGGAGCAGAGGCGCTGTGGACACCCAGGCTGAGACCCCAACTTTACTTGGGCAGTTGGGAACTGCTGCCATGAAAAGTGGAATTTTGACTGAATCCTGAGAGATAAGTAAGAATTGGTGAGGTGAGCTACTCATTTCCTTCGCACAGTAAGCTTCCACAGCTGGATTTTTAAAATATCCTATCCATCACCTAACCAGCCTTTACAGGAGTGGTTAAACCGATGTCATAATATCCAGGCCTTGTAATTATAAATAAAATTTGATAAGAAATGAACTGTATTTATAAGCACAAAAATGAGTCCATATAAAAATAAAACTTTATATTGCACTTGTTTCTCCTCTTAAAATGATGTGATTTTATCAAAGAATCTGCCTAGTGAATAAAGATTATGCAGATGCTATTCACAATGTTCATGTTTAGAAGGCATTAGTGAAGTCGGTCCTTGACGCTTGAAGGGCACAGCTTTGCTGGAATGAGGATTCCTGAAGAGTAGACATGGCTTCCTGGATCAGTCTTGATGGAAGATAGGAAGATGGACACTGCCTCCTGACAGGAGGGCCACAGCATCCCGCTTAGTTCTCCAGGAATTACAGTGGGGCACCACTGTTCACGTGCATGGGGCCACCCAGGGTTGCTCTGGGGTGCAGATCTCTTCTAGAAATCGTAGCACTTCCTCCCAGGGAGGACTACAGTGGGAGGCGGGAGGCAGCAGCTCTGGAAGTGCAGCTCCTCAAGGACCCAGCACCCCAGCCCCAACTCTCCTCTCCCCTCCAGGGCGCCTCGGTCTGGTGGGAGGCCTGGGAAGGACCATGGGAGCAAGTGCTCCTTCAACTCAGCTGTGTCTGTGATGCCCAGCCAGAGACCGCAGGCGCAGATGCGTGGAGTAGGCATGCGTCTCAGGACGCTAAGCATGTTGTCAATGTTTAAAAAGACACCTGTAAGTATCCCCCCCTTCTGTCTCTTTTCCAGCTCTCTCCTGCGTGTTTTCATGTCTGCTTCCCCACCTGTGCTCTTAATGAGAGCGGGACACTCTGAACTACTCCAGTGCCTAACTACAGACATTTTCTACCAGGTCTGTGCTTGTATTTTCTTTTTCTTAACAACATGTTTTTCATGGAAGATAAGTTTTTAATGCTGACAAAATGCAGTTTATCAATTTCTTTTTTTATAGATCATGCTTTTTGTAGCTATCTAGAAACACATCACCAAACTCTGAGTCTAATAGATTTTCTTCTGGAAGTTTTATTGTTTTACATTTTTAATTTAGGCATAAAATATGCTTTGAATTTAATTTTTGGATGAAGTGTAGAGTATATGTCAAGGTTTATTATTTATTTGCGTAGAGATGTCTGATATTTCAAACATTTTATAAAAGATCCCCATCCTTTCTTCATTGATGTTGCCACTTTGTACCCAATCAGTTGACTACATTTTTGTGGGTCCATTTCTGTCTCTATCATGGTCTATGGATCTGTGTGTTCAGTCTTCTGCCAACATCACACCATGATAGTGGTTCTCGACACTGGGTAACGTGAGGTTTTCTTTGTCAGAACTATCTTGACTGTTCTAGCTGCTTTGCCTTTCTGTGTCCATTTGTCAATATCTACAAACCATCTTGCAGAAACTGCATAATTTATAGATCACTTTGGAGAGAACTGACATCTTACCAATGGTAAGTCTTCTGCTCCATGAGCATAGTGTGTCTCTTCATGTATTTAGAAAAGAAATCTCTTTGGTTTCTTTCATTGATGTTTTATTTGTAAGGTACAGATCTTGAACAGATTTTGTGATACTCATGTACTTCATTTTTTGGTGTTATTTTCAGCAGTTTTTTTCTCTAAATTTGAATTATTCTTGGCTAGTGTCAAGTGCTCAGGGTAGCTTGAGAGACCCAAGCTGCCAGAGGTCAGAGCAGCCACCTAAGGCAACAGGCCAAGCTGCAAAGGTGAGACAAGAGTGAGGCCTTGAAGCACTTTCTGCCACAGTATGAGCAAGAGGCTCAAGGAGAGAAGTGCTGCTCCTGGGCAGATGTGGAGCTCACCTCACTGCCCAGAATCTCTGCAGAAAATGTTCCTGTTGTTCTCAGGGAGAAAGGGAAGGGCTCCGAAGGGAAGTACTGAATGCTGAGTGAGGGTGGGAAGGTGTCTTCGAAGGTCTCCTCCTGGGCTAGGAATGCAAACATTCACAAGGATGGCTGGCCAGGGGGCTGAGACCCTGCCTGCAACTCTTCTCAGACATGCAGGGATGCTGGCTATCACGAAACCCACTGCTGGGAGAGTGGCTCTGCTGGGTCTGCTAGGTAGGACCTTTGTCAGTGCTGGTCATTGGCCCTGAAAGTCACACAGAGATAGAGGTTTGGGCCAGGAAGTGGCCCCCTTGGCTAGTATGTAGGAAGATGGTTGATTTTGGCATGGTGTTTTGTACCCTGTGACTTTGCTCAGCTAACTTCTTAGTTCTAGGACCTTTTTTGCAGATTAAAAAAAAATTCTACATAGATAATCATGTCATCTGCAAATAGAAGCAATTGCATTTCTTCCTTTCCAATCTGTAGGTCTTTTATTTCTTTTTCTTGCCCTATTCTACTGTGTAGAACTTCCAGTAAGATGTTGAATAGGAGTGGTGAGAGTGGGTGTCCTTAACTCCCTTAAGGGCAAGAATTCAGGGCCTCATTATTCAGTATGAGGTTAGGTATCAGTTTTTGAAGATGCCCATTGCTAAGGTTAAGAAAATTCACATCTACTGCTTCTTTGCTGAGAGGTTAGATGATGAATGTTATATCTTGTTGATTGCTTTTTCTGCATCTGTTGAAATGATTATATTGTTTTTCCTTTTTAATCTGTTAATATGGTAAATTATTTGCATTGATTTTCTAATTCCTTTTTTTCATTTTTCATTTCAGAATATTACAGGGGTTCAAATGTTTTGGTTACATGGATTACTTTTGTACTGCTTGAGTCAAAGTTATAAGAGTGACCATCACTCAGATAGTGTATACTGTACCCGTTAGGTACAATTTCACCCATCCCCTCCTCCCCCCTCCTACCTGCATGATTTCCATTGTGTTTTACTTCCATCTGTGCACGTGAGTGCTGATTCATTAGTTCCAATTTAATAGTGAGTACATATGTTGCTTGTTTTTTCATTCTTGCCATACTTTACTTAGGAGGATGGTCTCCAGTACCATCCAGATTGTTGCAAAAGATACTAAGTCATTTTTTATGGCTGAGTAGTACTCCATGGTGTACATATACCACATTTTATTAATCCATTCATGCATTCATGGGCACTTGGGTTGATTCCACATCTTGGTGATTGTGAATTGTGCTGCAATAAACATTCTAGTACAAGTGTCTTTTTGATAAAATGACATTTTTTTTTCCTTTGGGTAAATACCCAGTAGTGGGATTGCTGGATCAAATGGTAGTTCTACTTTTAGTTCACTGAGGAATCTCCATGCTGTTTTTCATACAGGTTGTACTAGTTTGCAGTCGCACTAGCAGTGTATTAGTGTTCCTTTCTCTGCGCATCCATGCCAGCATTTATTGTTCTGGGATTTTTTGATAAAAGCCATTCTTACTGGGGCTAGGTGATAATTTCATTGTGGTTTTGATTTGCATTTCTCTGTTGATTAGTGATGTGGAACATTTTTTTCATATGCAAACTCTTCTAGATATTGGCCTAGACAAAGAATTTATGAAGACTCCAAGGGCAATTGTAGCAACAACAAAAATAAATAAATGGGACTTGATTAAATTAAAACGCATCAGCACAACCATGGAAACAATCAAGAGCAAATAGACAACCTACAGAATGGGAGAAAATATTCTCATGCTGTATATCCAATAAAGGACTAATAACCAGAATCTATAAAGAACTCAAGCAGATCAGCAAGAAAAAATCAAACAACCCCATTAAAAAGTGGGTAAAAGGCATGAACAGAAGCTTTTCAAAAGAGGATATATATATTTTCCAATTTGCATTAGCCTTGAAGTTTTGGAATGAACCCTAACTAGTTGTGTTGTATTATCCTTTCTATATATTGCTAGTTTCAATTGACTGTTTTCTACTTGTCCCATCTGAATTTATTTCCTTTTTCATCAATTCTGCGTTCTCCTTATTAATTGGCATGTTTTTTATGAATCCATTTAACTTCCTTTAGTGACTAATTACTTGCACCTCTTTTAAAAATTCTTTTAGCAGTTGTCCTAGTGTTTAAAATATATTTTGGTCTACTGTTAAATAATTGTATACCCAT
Organism: Cheirogaleus medius; assembly: GCA_008086735.1. Taxonomy (NCBI): domain Eukaryota; kingdom Metazoa; phylum Chordata; class Mammalia; order Primates; family Cheirogaleidae; genus Cheirogaleus; species Cheirogaleus medius. The sequence continues at coordinate 3,249,086 of VBSM01000605.1, read as the reverse complement.
TTTTGTGAAGAGTGAGGCCCTTACAGCAACACATTGCCAATTTCTCTCTCCCCCCCTGCGTGCTGTTTTGTCATAACCTTTATGTTTACATAAACTATAAACACACAATACATTGCTATTATTCTTTTCTTTAGACGAGGGGTCAGCAAAAAGTTTTAAAAGGCCAGATATTAAATATTTTAGGCATTATAGGCCAGCTGGCGTCCCTTGCACCTCCTCAGTGTTGCTGTTGGGGCACGAAGAGCACCATGGCTATCAGGTAAATGATGGGTGCGGCCGGCTGCTAGCAAAACTCCATGTGCCAGCACATGGGCCACATGCGACGACAAGCAGGCACTAGTTTTCCATGCCCTGACTTAGACTTTAACTTTCAGATACAGTAAAAAATGAATTTAATTTCCCTGTATTTAATCTGTTTCTGATGCTCTTCATTTCTTTTTGTAGATCCAAGTTTCAGGCTCTATATTCGTTCTAACTGAAAAACTTCCTTTAACATTTTTTTTGTGTGTGTGCCGTACACCGGTTGATGTTGAATTTCCTCAGGTTTTTTGTTTGGTTGGTTTTTGTTTCGTTTCTGAGAAAGTGTTGCTCCTTTGTTTTTGAAATATATTCTGAGCGTAGAATTCCGGGTCCACCATGCTGCTTCTTTCCTCAATTTCCAGATGTCACTCTCTGGTCTCCTTGTTTCCTCCTGAGTCTTCCCCTGTGTAATAGTCTTTCTCTGGCTGCTCTCAAGATCTTCTCTGTGTCTTTTGCTTCCAGCAGTTTAACGTGATATCTTTGGTGGGTTATTTTTGTATTATCTTACTTGGTGTTCTCTGAGCTTACTGGATCTGTGGTTTGGTGTTTGTCCCTAATTTTTAAGAATTCTTGGCCTTTATAACTTCCGATATGTCTTCTTCCCTGTTCTCTCTTCTCCTCCCCCTCCTGTTCTGATTGTGCACATTCTGGTGCTCGGTGCAGCCCCCAGCACTCGGACGTTCTGTTCTATTCTTGCTCCTGCCCTTCCCCCCTCGTATCTCAGCCTGGTAATGTCCATGGCCTCGCTCAGGTTTGCAGGCTCTCTCAGGCCCGTGCCAGCTCTACCGATGAGTCTCTCAAGTACATCCTTTATCTCTGCCACCGTGTTTGTTTTATTTCTTGCATTTCCAATCGATTTTTTTTCATACCTTCCATCTCTCTGCTGAAAGTCCCATTTGATATTGCATGTGACCCATTTTTTCTGTTAAAGCCTTTAACTACTAATTATAGTTATTTTAAATTCCCTGACAGATAGTTCCAACAACTGTTTTACATCTGAATCTAGTTCTGAAGGCTGCTCTCCTGGGAGCATGTTGTTTTCCTTGCCTCTCTGTGTGTCTCATAGTTCTCCTGCAAGCCAGCAATTGTGGAGGTCAGCAGAGGGTGAGATAGATAGCTTCTGGCCTAGACACCGGCACACCCTCCTTCCTGCCACCCTGCGGGGCGAGGTGCACAGCAATGTGCAGAGAAGCTCGTGGGTTTGTGATTCTTGCTGCTGGAGTGACCCTCAGTGCACCGCAGGCATCACATCCCACAGAGGTGGCTTAGGAGGGGCTGGGAAGCATGTCTGCTGTCCTGAGTCTGGGCCTCCCTTTGTGCTTCACCCCAAAGAGGGTACCCAGTGATTAAGGTCATTCCTAGGCATGAACCATTTCCCTGGGTTTGGGGTGCAGCTTTCTCAGGGCTCCCAACTTTCCCCTGGCAGCATCTGTGGGCTCAGAGCTTAACCCTGCCCCTGCCCAGGAGTAGGGCCCCCTCTCCATCCCCTTTTCCTGGCCACAATGGGTGTTGCCCAGGCTCTTGTTCCCCAGTGACAATGGAGATGGGTCCGAGTGGGATCCTCCTGGGCTCTTTGCCACAAGGGCCTCTTCTTGGTCTCGTCTTGTCTTTTCTGCGAATATTTGGCAGGGTGAGTAGAGAAAGAACCTGCAAGATCACAAGGACTCCCTGAATGTCAGAAGCTGCAGGGGTCTCTCGGGGCCTTGTCCATGCCTCAGCTCTTGTGGCTGAGTGCGTCACACTCATGGTGCCTCATCCTATTTGAGGTGGGTGGAAGCTCTTTCTCCCTCTCCTTGGGAGCACTGCGTCGCCTTAAATGCTGGGCCAGCTCTTTGCTCTGCAAATCCAGCTCCCTGGGAGGCTTGAGCAAAGTGATGAATTTGAAATTAGTATGATTCTTTTTCATGGTAAGGGTTGGAGCAAAACTCCTTTCCTCTCTATGTGTCCAGGGCAGAGGCCAGGAGGCTCCAGACTCCTTGTGTTAACAACCCCCAGGTGGGTCTGTTGCAATTAAGTTGGGGTGTCTGTGTCCCCGTGGTTCTCAGCCCTGGCTGAATGTCAGGAGTACCTGGATCAATTGCATTAGAACTTACGGAGGTGGCACCAGGCTTCAGGAGTTTGTGAAGCTCCCCAGGGGTTCCAGTGTGTGACGAGGCTGAGAACCAGCCACTGAACCCTTTGAGAATCCGTTGGTTGTGGTCAGCCCGCCAGCCTTCGTGTCAGTAAACACACCGTCCTCTTTGAGATGTCCTCTGCACTGACGAGAGCGGTTCATTTTATCCATCCAAGAAAGTGGAAACATCAGCAGTCTCCTGTCACTTTTCCCAGCCATGTGACACAAAAATGACTCCAATAAGATGAAGAATGGTTTTGATTTCTCTATTTGGCGCATGACATTTATTTAAGCCTGCCAAAGGGACTGCTAATTGGTACCTGGAATTATTGTGTTTTCTAGAAATAGAAATAAAATCAATCTCACATGGTTTCCTCAGTTTGAAGGGGTGCGTCTGTGTATATCTATATATATTTTAATTTTCAAATTTCCCAACACCCCATTACCATTTTTTCTTTCCATGCAGTTGCTATTTGGCGTTGAACTCTGTCACTATTGAAAAAGCATTGTGTTTTGGCATTTGGTTCTCTCGTTCCTTTCTTAAGAGCCAACTGCTTTAATTTCATTATTGCCCCTAGAAATAGTCGGGTTCATTGGAACCGCTTGAACCAACTCTTGACTCTGAAAGAAATGTATTCTGCTAGATGTATTCATGTTTCAGGCAGTGACACTCCAAAATTTACTCTCTCTTTCTGCTCCAACCTACAGTCTGTTTTAAGCATTTGGATGGTTCAAATGCCATTTAGTGTTTGTGTTAGAGTCTTTTCCAGCTTGTACCTTTGTGTGTGTCTGGTCAGGAACAAGGCCGTTTCATGTTTTTCCCAGATCTCCTCATGGTCTTGCGTTCTCTGAAGGAGTGTGTGAACCCTCATGTGTGTTCTAGAACCGTGCTTCTCCAACTCCGAAGTGTGTCCGATTCCCCTGGGGGTCTTTGCACGTGTGCAGATCGATTGGGAGGGCTGGGCTGGCCTGGGACCTTGCATTTCTCACATGCTCCTAGGTGCTACTGCTCCCGGGACCACACTTTAAACATCAGGTGCTAGAGGAGTTGAATTAAATGTACAAAACCACATTCTACCGTTTTCTAGAATTGTTTATCCTCTCAATTTATTATTCTTTTTAAAAGGGTCCCAGCCACAGTTCTAATTAGTATCATGCAATATTCTTCCCTGACCTTCTAAGGATATCCCCGCAGTACCATGGGGCAGCGGCCCAGCCTACTAGCCTAGACAGGGCCTGAAGCAGAAACTCCACTTTTATCAGTTAATGAGTCCATGAACTCTTGGGATGCCAGGAGAGAGAAAGGGATTGAGAGGGTGGGCAGGAGCGCAGCCTTGAGCAGTAGAATCCCAGTTCCTGTCTTGGCTACCTTCATAAGCAGGAGAGCATCGCTGTGGGCTAGTGACCTCCACACAGCTACCTGGCATTCCCTGGTGCGCTGGCACGCCGTGTGGGTGCAGGAAGACGCTGACATCACTTCCTTCCTCCCTCCATTTTCCTCCTGGCCCATCCCCCGCTGCATCCACCCAAAAGCACAGTACCGCTCTGCTCCCAGGGGCTGGGGCAATATCTGACACCTTGCCAGGAGGGTTGGCTGTTTTTCAGAGGCCATGCACTGACTGCCTGAGATCCTCAGCATGGGGGTGGCCCTGGCATAGTGAGGCAGCCTGCCCCAGAGGGCTTCTACATGCCTCCTCCTGTGGGAATCTCACTGTCCTTGTGTGTTCTGGCTCAAACTCTCATGCCTAGGCCTTTGCGGGAGGGCCTGGCATGGACCTGGCAGCGCTCCTCTGACATTTCTGGATCCGCCATGAAGCTTAGTGGCTGTCCACACCCCAACAGAGATGGCCAACAGTGCAATGTGCTCTGCTTCTCACGTGCCGTCTTGGTGGTTCTGAGCAACCAGGAAAACCATATTCCTGTGCTTTCATTAACTTCTCCTCCTCCTCCTGCAATATTTTTAGATATTCACTAAAATGAGAAAATAAACAGGTTGTGCTATTCTGGTCTCCTACTTTATAGAACAGTCTACAGAAAACTGATGTCCATTCACTGACCCTCATTATTTTCTTTAATTTTATTTCAAAGGAACTTATAATTTACTTGATTTCAGGACTGTGAGCATGAAATCATCCTCTGAAAATATTGCAACCCTGCAATAACACAATAAAAAGAGAATTACATGTACTAATAAGGTTCAACTACTCATTTATTCATTTAACCAACTCCACTGGGCACTCATGGAAGTGTAAGGTGCTAGGCTAAGAGCAGGGTGTGCAAGGAAGATTTCAATGTGGTCTCTTCTCCTAAAGAACTTGTGGTCTATTGGTATCTACACATGCAGCTCATGCGACAGAGACTTGGATGAGGTGGTTCGGGAGGCAGAGGAGGGGTGAACAAGTGGACCAAGAAGTTTGGAAGGTTCAAACACAGCCACAGCAGGTGCTAATTTGGCATCTTATGTCTTTTATGAGAAGGCTGCCGTTAGTATGAATGGGCATTAAGTTTTATTAATTTGGGGGAAGGCAAAGGATGTGGTGTCCTGAGATGATCATAGTTATGCTCTTCTAGCCTGCCCTTGTGCCATGTGGCACTTGAAAACACCTTTCTGTGGGCTTATCTGTATACGAGGATTAACCCTACAGGGCCATGGAAGGCTATGCCTTTACCTTACTGTGATCCTACTTGATGCTAGCATATTTACAGTTGCCAGGCCCATGTTCACGATGGAGTTTGGCCTATGGTGTTGTTTTATTTTCATCAGATTTATATGCCAGGAAAGCGATACAGTAATGGTGCAATTGGGTGGCTTTCTATCTAAATATGCAGGCCCTAAAACTCCCTTTCTCTCATTGCCATAAAATGCACAGGCCCTGTTGTCTTTGTGTGCACCAATGCCGGCATCGTCTTTATTTCTTTGCATGTTTACATCCTTTCCATCTCTACCCCCGTGCATGTGTATAGTGGGCTTATGTGGTTTTGATGGTATGGTCCCGGTAGGTAGGCAGTCTGCTGTTATATTGTTAGGGCTTCATCATTACTGTGACTGTAGTTACCTTTCACAGCACAGGGCCAAGTGATGAATATGCACTGCCTTAAGTAATGTGGCATGTTCCCAGGACCAGTTTACATTAAGTTCCAAGAAAGAATCTGATAGTGATGAAATAGACACCACGAGGACTTGTCCTACATCAAGTGACATCCCCACTATTGAAGCTATGGCCTCAGGAGAACGTGGTCCCTGGAGGTGGCTCACCTGCCATCAGGGTTACTCTGGGTTCTTCTTCCCTGGTCATATTAATAATTTATACCTTACGTGCAAACAACATTTACAGTTTAGTTTGCTAAATGCAGAAATGAGCTCTTGGGGTCTTGCTGCACCCCTGTGAGTTAGGCGGCCCCTAATCCCTCCATGGCACAGGGTGGAAATCTGGCTCAGAGAGGTGAAGTGGCCCCTCACAACCATGATTACAAGGTGCCTGCGGGGAGTCTGTGGGGTGCCCGCTGCTGCAGAGGGTGCTGTGAGCTCCTCAGGCTGTACAGTTGATAACTGGCAGAAGAGACGTTTAGGAACAGCAGGGGCGTGGCCACCGTGTGCCCAGACACTGGTCTCTGCCCTGCCCTGCCACATTCTCCTGGCCCACCCCTACCAGCAGGGTCCTCGGGGTGCTGGCTCTCAGAGGAAGTGGGGTCTGGGCTCCTGCCAGCATGGTTCACAGTGCGTTCAGGAAGAGGAAGATGTCCCCTGAGTCTCCTCATCCTTAACTAGCGCTGAGGGCCCCCTCAGGGGATCCCATAGGAGAGAACCAATCACATCCTTTCTGGAAATACCATCATTCACAGGTAACAACAAGATAGATAAATCTGACTTCATTGAAATTAAAATTCATGCTTCAAATTTTTGCACAAGTTTGATGTGATTGTGTGCATCAAGGGACACAATACAAGTGTCCAAAGGCAACCCCGCAATGGGAGAAAATATTTGCAATTCCTGAAGAATTGGAAGCAGAGACTCAGACAGATACGTGTTCCTAGGAGCAATATTCACAGGAGTCACAAGATAGAAACAGCACAAATGGCCATAAGCAAATGCATGGATAAAAAAAAGGGTGGCATATTCATACAGTGGAATATTAGTCAGCCTTAAAAAGGAATGAAATTCTGTCACATGCTACAACATATGATATTATGCTAAGTGAAATAAGCCAGTTGCAAAAGGACACAAACTGTATAATTGCACTTATATGAGGTCCCCAGAGCAGTCAAAGTCATAGAGACAGAGAGTAGAACAGCAGGTGACAGGGGCTGGGGCAGGGAATATGGAGTTAATGTTTCATGGGGGAGAGTTTTAGTTTGGGAAGGTAGGAAAGTTCTGGAAATGGATGGTGGTGATGGTGGCACAACAGCATGTACATACTTAATGCCACTGAGTTGTACATTTGGAAATGGTTAAAATGATAAATTTTATGTTATGTGTATTTTATTACAATTTAAAAATATCATAATCAGGAAAGCTGGTGCTGGCTGCTGGGTGGACTTCTCAAAGTAGGATGTCCATATCTCGCCAGCACAGAGCCTTCCCTTGGGCGATTGTGATTCATCTCTTACAACAGAAAGGAAAACATAGGATAAAGAAGATTCTCAGGTTATTTTGCTCAGATTTCATTCTAAGATATCCTAAGAGTTGTCTCAGACATAGATTATTGCTTTTGGTATGGAAAATATATAAAAGTGTGATAGAATCTTGGGTTGGCAGGGACCTTAGGAGGTCATGCATCGTCTTTTCCCGTCTGCTGATACCATATCACTTAAATTACCCCAGGTAGAGGAGAATTTATTCTTCTTAGGAAAAAGATCTCTTTTTATCCCGTTTCCATTTTAAGCTTTTCACTGACAGGAGAATGTGCTGTACAGTTCCCCAAACGGTCACTCTGTTCAAAAGAATATCTGCTGAGGGCCCTCTGTGGCCACGCCCTCTCCTGGGGCCCAGAGTGGATGAAGCCAGTGTTTCCCTTGTGAGTCATCCCCATTGAGGGCAGGCGCCGGCACGGTTCACCTCCTGCTCCTGCTCCCCCATGGACTCAGAGAGCACCTGGTAACCACCTTCCAGGTGAGAGTATTTGCAAGATTTGAAGACCCAGGATTGCTTCCCTGCCATCTCTTCCTCCTGCGTGATCCATTTCCTTCCTGCTTCCTTCTAGGTACTCTTTCCTCACTGCTCAGCATCTTTCCGACCTTCCTTCAGGAGCCTGGGAAACGATACCTATGTCCCTTTTGCTGTGTACCTTGTAGTGGAACGTGGTATTCTAGAAAGGCACTACTGTTGGTTTTAAAAATAATGGAATAAATGCATAAGTTATGCAGTTATTAAAATGGAATTGGACTGGGATTCTTCCAGTTGCCCTGGAACACTTCTAGAATTTACCAAATTGACCAATTTCATCTTTAATTCCAGAGGTCTCCTAATTTTCCAGGAAACCGGACATTGGGAAGATGGCACAGTCAGCCTTTTGTTTAGGATTCATCTTCTGCTGAGAAGTGCAGCAAATAGACATGTAGTTCACAGACTGGGAAGGACTCAGGTTGCTAGTACCTTACTTGCAGTTTGTTATTTTCAGGGTTAATATCTGTCTACATTATTTCATTATCTAATCAGTGATTCTTTGGGGGACACAACAGTATATAGACTTGGTTTGTCACTTTATCCGTGGTTCCATCAATAGAAAGTGTCTCTAATTCATGCATTAATTTTTCTGGAGAATCCCATTTGCACATCTCTGAGGTAGAATGGTCCCCATTCTCTAGACAAAGAAACTGAGGCTCAAAGAGATTGTTTTCCAGAGGAGCCAAACTCAAACCCGCGTCCTTGGACTCCAGCTGTCATTCCATCATAGAGTCAGTGCTGGCCTGAGAATGCCAAGGCTAGAATAGGGTCATGCATACGGCTGAGCAGACTGTGTGGGGATGGGGATGGCCCTGGACAGACAGGACAGGCAGAGTGCGTTCCATGTTCCTTCCCTGGCACTCCTGAGTGTGGACTTACGTCTCTCTGTCATTTGCCCTGGCTAATCTGACCATTCTAACTATTGCAAGGAAGTCTGGAGGAGTGGATATTGATGTAAAGATTAAGTGAAATGCATTATAACATGCAGCCTATGGTTGGACTGTTAAATCTATCATTGTTATCTGCCACATTGCCTGGTGATTGAAAGCAACTGCATTACGAATCTATAACGCCAGAGTTGCTCCATGGGGGATAATTGACCAGATTTGTATTTCTATTCATGGGTTTTTAAAAAGAAGGTAAAAGTGGGTTGTGTCCAAGTACAGTGTTTGATTGTGTTAATAAATGTGATAATCAGGTTTGGATGTACAACAAAATGCCTCCCACAAATAGCGTGGTAGCCCAGCCTCCTGGGTGCCTGTAACCTTATAAAACCTCAGGCCATTTTTCCCAAATTACTGCATTTATTATGCACAGATTATTTCGACTATAGCACTGGAATTATTTGTTCTCAAAGAAAGTTTTAAACGAAGAGTTATTTAAGAAAACATATTTTGCTTCCTTCACTCTATCCTTCTGTGGGGATTGGGCACCACTAGGCAGATGCCTTGAAACCACAGAAAGGGGCTTTGTGCGCTTGGCTGTGAGGGGTGGCCAGTGCAGGCCCACCTGGGACTCAGCAGTGCAGCCTCTGAGACCGCCCCTGCTGGCTGCTCCTCCAACTCCAGAGGTACTAGTTTAGCTCGTGACACCTTGGCCTTCTTACCTGGGACTTAAACAAATGCTCACCCAGTGGGGGCTCAAACTTAGGATTGGCCTGTGGTGAAAATGCCAGGCCTCAAAAACAGCCAGACACATGTTTAGGTCTTGTTTCTACCACTTAAAAGTTCACTCTTGACAAGCCCTCTGGCCTCTTTCCTCCTCTTGTCACCATCTGTGGAGAGAAGCTAACACCACCTACCATGTGGTTTCCCACGAGGGGCCAAGATGCTTCCTAGAAAGTGATCAGCTCTCAAAACAGCCAGACCGATACCAATAATAGTTATTGATATTTATAACACTGACCGCAACTTTCTTCCTTAGGCTTTGAATTTCGGCAGTCCAATTTCACAGTAGAGTGCAGCAAAAGCATGCATTCAAGTGGGTTATGTGAGAAGAGCTGGGTCCAGTTCTTTGCCACAGACCCTCTCAAGGTCTTTGGATCACCTCTTGTGCTTGTGCATTGCTGCCTGCCAGAGACCAGCCCGGAGGCGCGGTGAGGCAATCCTGGAGGGGAAACCTGTGCCTGATGGCAGGTGGTTGTATCTTTCCTTCCCAGTTGGCCGATGGCAATTACTCAGGGCCTCTGTCACAAAATGGCATATTTGGAGAAGCCACTTACAGCCCCAGAGCATCATTAAATGCAGGCGACAAGGATTCCTTATTTTACATAAAGCACCTGCCTTCCTGGGAGCCTGTCCACCCCTGCTCGGAGGCTCCTGGCTGCCCTGTCAGCTCCCAAGGGAGGCTTTCTTGGAGGTGAAGGAGCATGAGTTCCTCAGCAGCAATTGCTGTTCCGAACCTTCACTCTGTTCTCTTGGGAGCCCTGAGAACAGCACTAAAATCTGCCTGACATTTGGGCTGGCTTTACACTCTGGTCCCAGCTCCTGCTTCTCTGTTTGCAGACTCATCCGAGAGGCCAAATGGCAAATAAGTGGAAAACGCCCCACAGCCTCCCGCTGTGCAGGGAGCGCAGAGCACCCGGCCTTGCTGGCAATTGATCTCCTGTGTCTATTTCCATGACTCCTATCACCATGGTATCGAAGATCCTGGCAGGCAGGAGGCTAAAAACGGAACCCGGGGGTGGGGGAGTGTGCCCTCCCTGACTTCAGATGATCTGGAGTTATGTTCTTCAGGGAGCAAACTAAAAGCAGAAAACTGGCTCCCTACGTTCCCTGGCTGCTGCGAGAAAGCTTTCAGGCCTCAGGGTGCAGGGGCTGGCCTGCACTCCTTGGCTAAGTCTCTAGAATGGGGACCCGCCACAGGGATTGCAACCCTGGGATCCCCACTCCTCCACGTGCACCTAGGGTCTGCAAGAGGCCAGGTGCTGCAGGAAGTCCAGGGCAGTGGGGTGAGGAATGCAGGGCCCTGTCCCAAGAGAGAGCAGGCACGTGTGGACTCCAGCCTCACGGAAACTGTGCCTGAGACCAGATTAAATGTGCCAAGTAACGGGCAGAGGGACCGCAAATATGTTTCAAGGCCCAGGAAGGATCCCAGAGGGCTTTGTGGAGAGAGTGGTACTGGCTGGCTGGGCCTTGACAAGGAGGAACAGAGGGGATGTTCTGAGGGAGGGAAGAAGCCACCGAACACAGCAGGAAGTGGGGACCACTTAAGGGTGGCACGTGCAGCCTTCGGGGTGCAGCGGGGCGTTGCAGGCACAGCCTCCAGACTCCACCTGGGGCTCTCCGTGCCGGGAACACTTGAAGAACCTCCCAGAGTTGCAAGAACAGATGGGGCAGGTGGAGGGGCTTGCCTGCGGCCAGCCACATGGTGTGGAGGCAATAAGGAGCCAAGGAAGGTTTAATACAGAGCTGTCACCAACAAAACCTTTCTTTAGTGTTTTATGTGTATAATTTGATTATCTAATACTTTTCCTGTGATGTGAAGGTATTTTCAGCAATAGGTTAGCATTTAACATTACACACAGGAATGCCTTTTGGCATGCTGTATACACTCATTTAAATTCACAGTTTCATTCTCTCAGGTGAGAGGGCCTGTCTCTAGGCAAAATTGTATTTTGTAGTTCTTTACCATGCACAAAGAAGCGTTTTTAGAGCCGTGGTGTTAGTTGATTGTGTGTTGTATGGTTGACGGGTGGGTATTTCCAGCTGCTGTGTGGCGGTGCAGACACCTGTTGTCCAGGCATCCCCTCCTTGAGCTGTGGGTACTTACTGGAGGACAGGACCACATATAGGCGGTGGTGGCGGTCACTTCTCAAGGGCCAGCTGGTGCTGGAGAAGGAAGAAAACCTAGTTTGAGCCGACTAAGCTGAGCCTCATCAAAGCTGTACCTGCCCGCGGCTCTCCAGGCTCTGCCTGAGGTCATACCTTCAGGTCCACACTCCCTGGGAGCAGGTTAATCAAATTCTTTACTAGCTTGGAAAAAAGGTATTATGGATTGGTTCCCCTAAAGCTATAAGATTGTCTATACTTTATACTTTTACACTTTAAAATAGAGTTTATTAACTAAAAGGACCCAATATCTGGAGATCACGTTTCCTCCAAATTTCAGGGTGGGGGGCGAGGGACCTTCCTTTTGTTTCCTAAATGCTGTCACGTGGCAGTCAATTGCTCTTCCTCCCTGTTGGATAATTTCAAATTAGAAATATATGGGAGGCCATAGATGTTTGGTCAAAATTCCACAAGAGAGAATTTTTTTCTAGCATCTTAAAGCATTATTGAATCTTTTGTAGCATCTTAATGGATTACAGGTTGAAACTTGGCCAGATGAGCTGACTGTGTGCCATTAATTGACTGTTATGGGTTGAACTGTGTTTGCCCCCAAAAGATATTGAAGTCCTAACTCCCAGTGCTTGTGAATGTGACCTTATTTGGAAAAAGGATTTTTGCAAATGATCAAGTTAAGATGAGGTCATTGGAGTGGGCCCTAATCCCATGTGACTGGTGCCCTTATGCAAATGAGAAATGTGAGCCCAGAGACAGACCCTCAGAGAGGAAAGATGACATGAAGATGTGGGAAGAAGATGGTCATCCACCAGCCAAAGGATGGTTGAGGCTACCAGAAGCTGGGAGAGAGGCTGGAACAGGTTCTTCCTCATGGCCCTTGGTGGGAACCAGCCTTGCCAACACCTTGGACTTCTGGCCTCGGAACCTCAAGACAATACCTTTCTGTGGTTTTGAGCTACTCAGTTTGTGGTACTTTGTTAGGCAGCTCCAGCAGAGAATAAATAAACTGACTGTTAAATGCAGTGGCACAAGCCAGGTTGTCAGGGAGCTCACTGACTCCCTGGTCACTCAGAACATTTGGTGATAGATCCTTCGCAAATACATCTCAGTAACGTTTACTGTTAAGAAACCTCCCATGGAAAGGAGTGCCCGTGTTTAGAATGCATCCTTCAGTCTCATGGAGAAAAATGGCCACGTTTAATTGTGATGTCCTCATGGTCCAACTAGAGTCGAGCAGGAGGACAGGGTACCTGGGACTTTGGAGGGAAATACGGGGAGGGGCATAGTCAATGAAAACACAAGGCAGATCAGGAAGCTTCATATGGGTAATGATAGAACTGGTGGCTTTTATTTCTCCTTTAAATTTCTGATCTTTCATCAGTTGAGATATGTCCTGTGTGATAGCTCTTCATCAAATTTGGCTATTTTTCTGCCTTTATTCTGTCGATGTTAAAGTGCTCAACTATGATCACTTTCAGTTACATCGCTTGGAAAACCCTGATAATTAGATTTAAATCATAAAATATGCTAATGCATGCAGATAGTAGCAGGATAAAGATTTCAAAGGCAACTTAATGTATTCTTCCCCTTGGCAGAAACAATAAAGTGCTGTGTAGATAATAGGTTATATGCTGTTATAAGCTCCAGGACGATTAAATAAAAGAAGCCTAAGAACCTATCAGGGGCTGTGGTTAAGGATCTGAGGGCTAGGATCTCTGTTATATTTAAAAAATATTTGTCTTTTAGTTCTTAAAAATACTTTCTGAATTTGTTCCATGCTGTGTACATGTGTCCATTTGGGACTGCCAGATATTTTGTCCCTGCATGTTCATTGAGTGTCAACTCTCTGGAGAACACACTGTCAAGGGCGGGAGTGTCAGGGTCTCTAGCATGACCCTGCACTCGGGAGCTATCCGTGGGGAAGAGTAGACAACAGACGTGCAAATGCCACCTTCTGGGTTCCATGGCATTCCTGGGCACAGGAACTCGAGGGGAAAAAACAACCCATAAAGCAGACCCTTATGTGCAGGGGAGTGCGCGTGGGCCCTGCTGGGGACCCCAGCCACTCCTGGTGCCATCTCCCAAGCAAGGACCCGTGATGGCCTTAGTGGCTGGGAGGCTGGGAGGAGGCTATCTTGAGGGCTGCCCTGAGCAAGATTTCTGGTGGAAAAAGTGCACAGGCCATGGGATTAGGAAAGTGGCCTGGGAGTGACGTCCGCTATGTAGGCAACACTGAGAAGGACCAAGAACTTGTGGGTGGAGATGGGTGGGAATCCCTGGGCTAAAGACAAGATCTGTCTGGTGATGACATTTCATGAGAAAGTACTCATGAGGGTGAGAGACAAGGACACTCACAGGGAGAGGGAACGGGGGAGAGTGACACGGGGCATCTAGGCCCCTTGGACCCAGCACTAGCTCTGTGTGGCCACACTTGCTGCAGGAAGTGGACTCCTCTCCCTGCAGTGCAGCCAGCTCTGTATTCCCAAGCAGGACAAGGGGAGCCTTGGAGCCAGTATTCCAGCCCTGGACTAAAGACATATCCTGGGCCAGTCTGCTCACGGATGTGAACGAGACTTAGCACCATAAACAGTTCCAGGTCTAACATGCACTAAATGAAGAAGGATAGTCATGGCATTCAAACCAAAAGCTCAAACAATTTACAAAAGAATGAGACCTACCCCAGCCGCTGTGCACAAGATCTCAGCCCAGCCCCTTGCGCCATCTCCCTGGAGCCCTTCCGAAGTGACACCGGGATCATCTTTGCTCGTGACACATCTGGTCACTGCACTTCCCCACCCCTGCCAAGTAGAGCACAGGGCACATGAGGGGTGGACTCCTTGTTTTGAACACTGATGGGCCCCAAGTGCTTAAACGGCCCGCACATAGTAGGGGCTCAGTCAGTGTTTGCTGAATGAATGAATGAGGAGGGAACTGCTGACGGGGTGTGCATGGGGAAGGGCAGTTCCCTGGGGAGGTTGAGGCCTGCCATGGTCTACACTGCATCGCGCTGTCAGATCACCTCCAGTCGCATTCCAAAACCAGGGGAACAGATACCAGTTGCCTTGTTTCGTGTTTATTAGGCAAGCACTTCTCGATGCATAGCTCTGTTTTGGGAGTAGGTAGACACTGCAATAAGAGCCCTCAACTGCCTACTAGGATCTTTCAGTGCATTGACATTGCACATCAGTAACTGTCAACTTACAGGGACAAACCAGAGCCCTCCAGGGTTTCATCCCAAGGCCTCGTTGTTGACTTGTGTTCAGATAGTCTGAGTTCTGTTGAACTAGAAAGAAAAACTTGGGAAAGTCACTTGCACTGATATTTGGACAAGAGACTTCAGTCATTGTTTTTCTTGCTTCAAATAAAGAACTGAGAATATTGTTTTTGATGTGTTAATACTTAATTTCTTGTAAATACATTTTTCTTCTGTTCCTTTAATGAAAATGGTCAGATTTTACCATGTCTTGTACTTAACAGATATGCAGTAAGCATTGGATGAATGTGTCTTCCTGAGGGCAAGTGTGATCTCTCATGTTCCTGTAGACGTCAGGGTGAGGGAGCAAGTGCCTGAAAGCATGTGTGAGTAAATAGATCTCTTCTGGAATATAAGCAACTGAACTCTGGGATTTAAGACAATTACCTGTGCAGTTTCTAAGACCAAAACCTTCACTTCAATTTACTATACATCTTTCTTTTCTGCCTTTTGGCAAGTTCATATTCTACAAAATTACTTTTATCATACTATGCAACTAAAAAATGTTTATTTTTCAAGCATTGCTGTGATTGTTTTGAAATGCCATTCTGTCTCTCTGTTAAGGTTTAATTATCTGTTATAAATAGCAACTATGGAATTAATATTGCCCAACTTGTTTTGGAATAGAAATGATCAAATATTTGATAGCAAGAAAGCCAAGTGATGATAGTTACATCAAAAACACAGCTTTCTGCTCGCACTCTCATCAAAAGGAACGCTACAGAGTAAATCACAGAGGAAAACGACAGTACTAAGATACGCAGTGATGGTGACCTCAGTTTATGTTTTTCTAGCAACTCTGCCTCATGACAAGCATGTACATGCACACACACACATACACACACACGCACACACACACACACACAGGAGTTCTGGCCTAGAGAAGGTATTCTGACTTCCGCAGGCCTCTGAGATCTGACTGAAATGTCATTTTCTGCTGAAGCTGCCATCTCCTGAGACATACTCCTCACAGCCAGGCATCTCCAGACCCAATTGCACTTGTCTTCCTTTTGAGGGAATATTGGAATTTCTCCCCAACCGTTTGGCACCTCTCCTCTGAATGACGTTCCTGAACGCTGAGGCACTACTTGCTCTCAAAGTGTCTGAGCCGCTCAGCGGTGGGTGCTGTGAGCTGGAGCACTACTTAGGGCTCTGCCTCCTCTCCTCTGACCTGCTCCGCAAGTGCTGTCTCACTGCAAGGCGTGTTTCTCCGACACGGGTATTCTGCTAGGGTCGCTCCATTTCCAAATATGTTTTTTCCCATATCCACATGTCAGTCAGAAGCTTGTTTCCAGCTAGAAAAAGGTAATTGGGAGACTCGAAATCGCTGGGAATTTTAACACCAAAATTTAACTGTTCAAGATTCAGAAGGACTGAAGAATAAATAGTGGCACTCAAAAGTGGGCCACATGGCAAAGGCGAGTCCCCAAATTATTCTAGAGTGATCTCCTCCAAAGTTGCAGGCACTTTCCAGTCAGGTTTCTGTGAGAGAGCTTTACGGCCACTGGTCTCACAGTCCGGCAAGTAGAAGCCTTGGTTTGAGCTGTTTACGCTCACCTTAGCTATTGCATCGAATGCCGACGTTTTCCCTGGCCTTGTGCCCTGGAGCTTTTCCAAAGAAGGTAGAACCTAACAAGGTTGCTGTTGCGTGTGGGGTAGAAGGAGCAGGGCTAGGAGGGAGGGCAGGCCCGGCCCAGCCTGAGGGGGCACAGTCCGCTGGGTGAGGGCCTTCTGTAGACAGGGCTGGGCTCCCTTTAATTTAGGGCAGCTCTGGGCAGCAGGGCCCTTGCCTGTGTGACCTGTAGGTTCTCACAAGGCGAGGTTTGGTGCTTGACTTTGCTTCTTGGAGCAGGGTGGGGTCGTTGTAGTCAGGACAGGCTTGGGAGGGTGTGGGGTGAGCCAGCACTTTAGGGAGAGACCCAGCCGCGAGGGCAGGTGGTACCCAAGCTCCCAAGTGTCTGCACAGCCTGGCAGATGGAGGTCCAGGTGGGGTCTGTGAGGCAAACGTCCCTTGCGGGCTTTCCCTGCAGTGAGTAGGGGACAGTCTGGAGGTTCTAAGAGCTGTGGAAATAGGAGGCAGTGCAGCAACGGGCTGGCCCAGCACTGCGTCTGTGGAGCACAGGACTCTGGCTGGAGCACGTGGGAAGGTGCTTGACCACACACTGCAGGACCAGTCGGGGCTAAGGCGCGTGGGTCCTGGGTGAAATACAGAAAAGGCCTTTGGAAACAAAGTGCTGACTTGGAGCCTGGAGTCGGGGGCCAATTTCTGACATCGCCCTGCGGCCCCATCCCAGGACAGTCTGTTGTGAGCCTGAACTAGGACCCACATTTTGTGGCTTACTCACAGGCCCACAACATGGGTACTACTGTGTATGACTGTGTCCTCCCAGCTCCTAAATCCCAGCCCTCCTGACTGGGGCTCTGACCACTTCCCCTGGCCCTGGAGGTCCCCTCTGTGGCCCCCTGGCCCCACCGACCAGGCGCTTGGCACCACGTAACTAGGAGCATGGCCCATAGGTCCTCTGCTGATGGGCTGGTCCCCTTGGACGTTGCCCCAGCCTAGACTGAACCTGCTGGGCCAAGGAGCCTTGGAAATCTTAACATGTGAGACTAGAAATATCCAGAAGTGCCGGCGCCATCACCAGGGTCACCCCCCGGTCCACTGGCCTGTTCAGTTTTGTCCCACCACTCGCCTCACCACAGAAGCACCACAAAGCATCCACAGAGCTGGATACTGGGGTGAGGTGCTGTTTTGTAAGATGGTTCTTTCTGGAAAGCCACTGGCATTTATTTCATAGAGGATCGACTGCATGGGGAAGAGTGGGTTTTCACCTCTGATACACACAGTCTGAAAAGGAGGTGAGACAGCTAAGTAGGAGGGAAAGGAAAAGCAGGAGCTGTGAAAACTCAGCAACAGCTTGACAATGGCAAATCTGACAAAAACAAAATGACAGAAATTGCAAACAAAGATGTGGTTTAGCAGCTTTGACTCTGAGAGAATGGCCCCGGAGGGACCTGGTGGTGGACACACATCCATCCTCATCTTTGCAAAAGGGGCCGCTTCCCCACGGCCATGCTGATGGTGATGGTGCTTGGTGAATTGTAAGCTCCTTGTGGTAGATGCAGAAAGATTCGGGGTTTTGTGCTCTGATTTTCTGCTGCACCAAAGCCTCAAGGAGCCCACGCCCTGCTCTGTGTTGAAAGAGCCGGTCTGGGACCAGGCCAGGCAGGATGTGCCAGGAGGGAGGGGCCCCTGCCAGCCATGGGCTCGACAGGGCGGTGGGCCCCAAGCCACTCCCTATGCCCACATCCAGCCGCCTCCTTTGTGCATTCTGTCCACTTTCACCTGTGGGGTGTTGGCACAGGATCTCATGCTATCCCTCGCCTGGGGAGCCTGGGGCCCCTCCCATGGTGAGAGAAAGGGCCCTGGGAAGGTGGCCCTGCAGAGGAGACCAGGACAAGAGCATATGGCCCCATTGCCAAAGACAAATCAGACAAAGATGCTATTCCTGTCTCTCTGACGCCTTCAGCAAGACCCTGCTCTGATCAGCATCAATATCCTAAAAAGGGCACGATTTGTGTGCAAATGAAATACAAATCAAAGATTCATTACTTTCCAGATGAGTTTCTCTCTTAATCTTCTCCTTTCCTCAGAACACAAGCTCCCAGCCTGACCCCGACCTCCTGCGGTAATTAAGCTCTTTGTGGGGACTGCTGGCCGCACACCCTCTGCCTGCACCCTTCCTTTGCATGGTCTGCCTCTTAGCACAGACCGATTGGAGCCTGGCACACAGTTCCAAATGAGATCCCCCACGACACCATCTTTGGTGCTGGAATGGTCTCCTTGTGGGCATTCCTAGTTGCTGATCCCAGCGCAACGGGACTTTGTTTCTTTAAACCATGGATAATGATTTTGATGCAAGATTTGATCATTATCTCCCACCTCTGAGTCTCAGTCAAGGTGGCCACGTGCCCTGTCATTATTTTGGTCCCAGGTCCGTTCACGTTTTTTAGCCTTAATCTCATTATCTTTCGTTTTTCTCTGCTTAATTGCATTCACCACTTATCCTACTTGGAGCCCTCCTCCGAGTCACGCTGGCTTTCTCACCTTGGTCTTTGTTGACCGGCTGCCTGGAGAATGTCATTCATGGAGATTCTCACTGTCCTGGGGGTCCTTTCTCATAGGGTGAAACTGGTTCTGTCCTGACCTTACTCAAGGGTGGCCTCCAGCAATGTTCAGACCTGTTTCCAGAGTCCGTATCCTTGCTAGTTCCACAGTGAATCCGCCCGCGTTGCCCCTGCTCGCGCACGCTGAGCGTCCTCCCGATGAATGTTTGATAGTGCAGTGGCACAGGCATCCATGGTGTGGTCCCTTCTATTTCTCTCTTTCACGTTTCAAAACAAACCAAAAGCCCTCAATTTTTAAGCAATATTCTGTGTCATAAAGGACCACGAAGGTGTTCCATGAGTTTATCTCAATTGCCAGTTGTTCCTTATTAGCTTGAGGTCTGTTTCTCTAGGGCAGTACCACACTGTGCAGGAAGCACATAGAGTGGCTGCCCCAAGCTTGCCTCCCGTGTGCTGCTCGGCATGTGTGCTTGTGTGCTCATGTGCATGTGTGTGTACATATGTGTGCATATGTGCATGTGTGTATACGTGTGTGTATACACACCTGTGCCTGTTCACACTGTCTTTGTGGAATAGAACACTAACCATCACTTCTATCCACTAGGGAATAGGCCTTGTCCAGCTGAAATAAATGGACCCATGATCCCTATCTTCCATGCAAGCCCTAAATATACACTGTACTCGCTGATCACTTCTGAAAGCTGCACCTGTAGATTTCCCTGATCTGCCCTGCAAGGCGGGGGCAGATATGGCCTCAGCCTGCGGACTTGTCCGTGGCCACAGCGATAATTTTCTGATTACCCATGTTGACAGGATTCTGATTTCCTTCACCTTCCTTCCTTTTCCTCTGGGAAATGTGTGCATTGCCATCGTCTGCTCCAGCCCCCTTTGTGGATGATGAGAGAAAATATTAATTGATTTTTTAAGGAATTAATTGTTGTTGCCATGTTTCAGAATCCCCATTATCTCTCTCAGTGACCTCTGGCTCCACAAAGTTGCATTAAATTGCATAATTTATCTTAATACTTCATGAGGCCTTCTTTCCATTTCCAAGCATGGCTATTTCACCAATTTATTATTTTTTTAACTTTTTAAACTTCAGTATGAGATAATTTTCTCATTCTGCTCTGTCCTGGTACTTTATATATAGTATAGGTATCTCTTTCTTAGAATTCATCATTTTTACCCTTCCGTCTTCCAGGTAATAATAACACTTAGCATTTATATAGTGCTTTTCATCTTCAAAGTGCTCCACAAACTTATGGGGGTTTAATTGTCTTGCCCTTTTGAGCACTGATGGATCAGCTACCAGAGGTTCAGATGCTGCCTCCGAGGCTCGAGGAGGAGGTTCTCGGGTGATGCCACCTTCTCTCTGACCTCCTGGTTAATTCTACATGCAGGGGGCCTTCCTAGTGAGGGAGTGAGGACAGCCGTGTCCTCAGAGGCTGGCTGCAGAGCACACGTACACATCTCACTCCATTAAAACCGTAATAGATTTCTAAACCCCACACCTTAGGGCCATTAGTAGGGAACATGGCACATTTAACACAGCAGAAGATGGAAAACGGGCTGACCATTTAAATATCTTGCTCGCTTTCGCTGAACAATCGGGTCAATGTGGAAAATGAGCTTCCTGGAAGTGGCGGCAATAATTATCGGTGGGCAAGACGCAGTTTTTCACAACGACCAATTCAGCATTTAATCAAAACAATCTTTTGTGTTGTAGCACTATGGATTGATAAGCTATGCTAACTAACCTTGTGAGTTTGTTAGTCATTGTAGATGAAGATGTTAAGAGTCATTTAATAACTCTTCTTATAAAAATGCAAGGCAACATCACAGTCAGAAATGGAGGATGAAAAACAGATTGAGATTTTGAACTACTTCAACTTATGCTTTTTCTAAGGAAGCTTTATTTCAAATAAATATCATGTAATCTTACTGGAATCTTCTGGCATCTTCTACCTTAAGAGTACCCTGTTCAGTGCCTAAGGACCATACTGTTCGTATTTCACCCTCATCTCTACTTCTAACTTCAATTTTTAAGCCTTGAAAATAAGTATAAATATATGATCAAGCTTCTAAGAAAGCAATTTCTAGTGGCTATTTCTACTGACACCTCTTGAGCTACATTTAAAAAAATAGTTTGTTTAATCATTTGCTGAAACCTCAGTCCATTGGGGAGCATTTGCTCTTGTGTAGAAGACACAGAAGGTGTGTTGTACACCTTGGTAACTCTGAGGCATGGCAAGTTCTGAAGAGACTTCTAAATGATTAAATAGAAATTAAATTATGTTCAGACTAATTTTATTGCTAACTGTGTCTCTATCTTGCCAACTTGGAAGTTAACAATTCAGTTACAGTACACCTATAACAAGTTTATTAACCAGAATTTTGAATTTTGTGTATGTCTAGCATACCATGTAAGTTCACTGTGTGTATTAGAATGAATTAATGGCAAACAATGCTTTTCTAACTTGAGTATTTATTTATACCAGGTACGTGCCTATCCCAGGGAGACTGTGATATACCGGTGGCACGGAAGGGCTCGGCATCACTCCTGATATCAAGGTAATCCTGTCTGGATATCAGAATGGCTTTGCAACTCTGGGAAGTCACATAGTTTGTGGGACTCAATGACCAGATGAATCATTGCATATGACCTGTGATTAAATTACTTGCAAAGGCTATAAGTGCATTGCCAAGTTTATTGATTTCTCAGAAAATAATAATTATCTTGACCTTGTGGCTGTTCAAATGGGATTAAATAATTCTTCCCAGCAGGGCAACGAGAAAAGCAAACAGCTTTCCTTCCTCACACAGATTTGCTGAAACTCTGCTATAAGGTACTCACTGACGCTATTACTTGTTGGGCACACAAGTAATGATGTTGAGACATTCTTTTCCAATTAATCTTGATTGCAATAGCATTATCTTTTTGTATGGATTTATCTCTAGAACTGTGAGCCCTTGTCACTGAATGTCTTCAAAATCTAGTCTCATTCAATTTTCCAGTTAACATTAATTGAGTGCCCAGGCTCTAGGTTTGTAAGTATGAACAAAGCTGGGCACAGTGCTCATGACCTATTGGGTGGTGCTACTCTAAGAATGATGTGTGTGTATGCAGATGTATTCCCGTGTGTGCCCATGTGTGCACATGTACGCCTGTGTGCATATGTATGCATGTGTGTGCACATGTATACCTCTGTGTGTGTGTACACCTGTGGATGTGCACATGCATGCCTGTGTGTGTGTGTGTGTGTGTGTTTGTATGAGGAGAAAGGCAGTTTGTAAACTTGTTTATGATTTCTACTGAACAAAGAAAAGGAAGAAAAATATGCTGCCTTTGGGGGGAAAGTAGAAACATATTTTAGTTATAAATATATAGCCTTCCACCCCGATGGAGGTAGAGAAAAACATTCAACTAATTCTACTAAATTCTACTAATGAATATATAATAACCTGCTGAGATAAGTCCTCCAAGTCAAACGAGCAGAGTCTTGCGAATGGTATAACAAAGGAATTCAGGGGTCAGGGCAGGCTTTCCAGAAGATGTAGAACTTGATCTGGGATCATGAGTACACAGGAGTGGATGTGTTGAGTTTAACTGTAGAGTGTGCATGTGTGTGTGTATCTGTGTCCATCTATCTGTGTGTGTGTGCACTTAAGTGTGTCAGTATATGTGTATATCTGTCTTTGTGTGTCTCTGTGTGGGAGTGTATGCACATGTGTACAGTCATTTGTGCTCATGCGCACATGTGTGATTGGCAGAGGTTTTTGTTTGTATGTATGTTTGGCGGGTGAGATACATGTGTGTGTGTTTGTCTTTGTGTGTCTCTGTGTGTGCATATGTGAGTAGGTATACATGGGCGCATGCATTTGTGCATGTGTGTATTTGGCAGTATGTATGCTTGTCTATGTGTGTGTTTGGCAGGTGAGAATATGTGCACATGTACATACGTGCTTGCATGTCTGTTTTTGTATGTCTGTGTGCACACACTTCCAGGATTTGTGTGTGTTTGGATGTGTATGCATGTGCACATTTGTTGGGTGCGTGTGTATGTGTGTGTATGCCCATGTGCATGTGTGTGAGGTGTGTGGGTGTGCAGTGGGTTGAAGGCCAGCATGCGCAAGGCGCTGGTAGGAGCACTTTGTTTCCAGCACCCACAGGTCAGAGTAGTCAGAGCCCAGGAGGCACCAGGCGGAGTGAGCATCTGGACTGGCCAGGGCAGACCTACAGGGCAGGGCCACAGGAGCAGAGTGTGGAGGCCAGGGGGAGGGTTTGACTGAGAGGCCTGGAAGCCTCTAGAAGCATCTGAGTGGGTCTGGTTGGTGTGATCAGACTTGCATTTATAAGTTCACTGCGGGGTCAATGAGAACTGATTGGGGGGCATGGGGACTGCTACAGCCTGCTGGCACTTACACGCTTCTGAGGACATACCTGCACATGGCTGCCTTTTTAGGTAGAGTTAAATCCAGCCCATTCTGCACACCCATCCCTTTGATGGATTAGTTGCAAGGGTAACCATTGCTGCTATGCGCACCAGGGTGTCAGAGCTGAGTGTGAGGTCCTTGAGTCCTCTTCCTCCTCACAGAACAGCTGGGCCTGTGTTCCCCACACTCTCGCCTCCTGCACCCACACTGTCACCCCTTGCTGTTGTGCATGGGCCTGTAGTTCTAGTGGTTTCTCACTGCCCTCCTTCAAATGTGACACTTCTAAAAGCAGCTGTCTCTCAGAGGTCAGATAACCCAATGACCAAAACCTTCCCTAGAGGTGAGACTGCTGAGAGGGGCCACTGGGCAACACTCATCTTCCTGTCACTATTTTGACCTCACAGAGGACTTTTTGGCTGGTGTACGTGGGCTGCTGTAACAAAGCGCCACACGCCGGGCAACTTAAAACCACAGGCGTGTGTTCTCTCACTGCTCCAGAGGCTGGAAGTTCAGCCAAGTTGGTTCCTGCTGGGGCTCTGAGGGAGGCTCTGACCCGGGCGTCTCTCCTGCTTCCCTGGCTCGTGGAGGTGTCACCTGATCTCCTCTGTCCTCATATGCCATCGCCCCCCGTGTGTCTCCCCTCTTAGAGCACACGGTCATGGTGGACTCTGGGCCAACTACCCCAGTATCAGGTGACCTGAGCCAATTACATCTGCAAAGACCCCATTTCCAAATGAGTTCCTGGGGATTAGAACGTGGGAGACACCCAGTTCCACCCAGGACGGCCGGCTTTCAGTTGCTAGAGTGTGGGGACCAGATCCTAGAATGAGAGCCTTCACTGGATGACCTTTACTGAGACACTTTAAGCAAACATCAGAGAAAGGGAAGACAGCCCTTGTCCTTGAAGAGCTTGCAATTAAGGTCCAGACTTGGTTTTCTTCCTCAGCGCAAGCTGCAAGGCTCTGAGCCAGCGTCTGCACATGCCCTCACTGCCGCGGCCCTGCGGAGACTGATTGGCGTGACCTGACCACAGAAACCCCCTGTGTATTCGGGGGTGTGCAGGGGGCTTCCCTACAGGGTTGGCTTCATTACTTGTGAATTCATGAGAACCAGCGTCTGTGGGCAGTTGAGCCACTGCGGCTAACTGCTGTGTGCCTGCTGCTGTGAGAATTTTAAAAATGAGCGTCTGACATCCCTCACTGTGCCTATTGTGGTCCTGGTTACACTACTTGTAATAACAGATCCATGTGGCTTAAATTCTGTTTTTGAAGGCAGGTTGAAAACAGTTCCCTGCCCAAGGATATTTCTGGTTCCACAGTGTCTGTGACTTGCTTGGCAAAGGCCGACACTTCCCTGACGTGACCCCCTGCATCCCTTCTCCTTCCCCGAACCCTCCATTGTATCCAGGCATCTCCAAGATCCATCATCAGCTCATCTGTCAAGGGAGGTCACTGCTGAAGGTTACCGTGAGGCTCATTAGAGGCACTAAGTTCATCCGCCGCGGGGATGAGGCCCAGACTGCTACAGCTGCAGGCCCGGCAACATGGGGGTTTGCAGCCCCTGGGCCCAGGGTCTTCCCAACAGGGGTGCTGCCAACTACTTCTTGTTTATCCTGAATGTCCTATTTCTTAGTCTTCTATCAAAATGCAGAGCAATTCTATTGCTAGCTGCTTGAGGTATCTCCAAATTGTTTTCCACAAAGGCTGC
>VBSM01000605.1:3149320-3224102 GCA_008086735.1 Cheirogaleus medius | reverse complement strand
ACCCCCATTACAAGATGGAATAAAAAAAAAATGCAGAGCAATGAGTGCACACGCTTTATCCCAATCTGCCTGGTGAGGAGGCGCCAAGTTTACACGAAGGGGTTGGACTACCACAGAGCCTTTTGGCCAGAGTAAGAGTGGGCTGCATATAGTTACAGGTGCTGAAGCCGTGTCCTTCCATCCCCACCCCTATCGCCAAGGCCACCCGGGTCCTGGAATGGCCAGACAGGTTCTCAAACGGCTGCCGACCCTGGTGCTGACCCCAGTTGGGCACTTGAGCTGCTTACTCCAGGGTGTCATAGAAACATTCCCATTTGTATGGGTCTGTGGCATGTGAAAAGAAAGCCCTGGGATAGAGGATGCCAGAGTCCATTTGAGATGAATGCTTTTTATCCAATTCCGAGCTTAAACCTTTGAGGCCTGATCCAAGTATTCCACAAGGTCCTGTTTATTTCCTATTGGAGCCACCCCACTCAATAAACATTTACCAGGGATCCACTATGTGTCAGGCCCTGCTCTAGACACAGGTGATAGTGAGGTTCCCAAAACAGGGAAGAGTCCTGCCCTGGAAGAACCGACAAGTGAACCACTAAAAAGGACTAGAGACTCAGACACGTGCTGCAGGGCTAAGAGGGGGGTGATGCCACTCCCACAGCTCAGGAGGAGCATAGCATAATCGTTTCAGTGTGGTGAGCAGGGAGGGTGTCCCAAGGAACCCACATTTGATCTGGGACTTAAGTGGTGAGAAGAAATCAGCACAGTGAACAGTTGAGGTGAGAGTGTGCCAGGCCTAAGGCAGGAAACCATAAGAATTCTAGAAGAGAATGCTGGAAAAACTCTTATAGACATTGGCCTAGGCAAAGAATTTATGAAGAAGACCCCAAAGAATCACAGCATCAACAAAAATAAATAAATGGGACCCGATCAAATTAAACAGCTTCTGCACAGTGAAAGAAACTATCATTAGAGCGAAAAGAGAACCTACAGAATGGGAGAAAATATTTGCATGCATCTGACAAAGGGCTAATAATTAGAATCTATATAGAACTCAGGAAAATCAGTAAGGAAAAAATCAAGTAACTCCTTTAAAAAGCGAGCAAAGGACATTAACAGAAACTTTTCAAAAGAAGATAGACTAATAGCCAAGAAACATATGAAAAAATTCTCAACATCTCTAATCATCAGGGAAATACAAATCAAAACCATAATGAGATATCACTTAACTCCAGTGGGAATGGCTTTTATCAAAAAGTTCCAAAACAAAAAATGTTGATGTGGATGCCTAGAGATAGTAACACTCATACACTGCTGGCTGGACTGCAAACTAGTAAACCTCTATGGAAAGTAATATGGAGATACCTCAAAGAACTAAAAGTAGAACTACCATTTGATGCAGCAATTCCACTATTAGGCATCTACCCAAAAGAACAAAAGACATTCTATAAAAAAGACATCTGCACTAGGATGTTTATAGCAGCACAGTTCACAATTGTGAGGATGTGGAAACAACCCAAGTGCCCATCAATACATGAGTGGATTAATAAAATGTGCTATATGTATACCATGGAGTTATACTCAGCCACAAAAAACAATGGTGATCTAGCACCTCTTGTTATTACCCTGGATAGAGCTGGAACCCATTCTACTAAGTGAAGTATCACAAGAATGGAAAAACAAGCACCACATGTACTCACCAGCAAATTGATATTAACTGATCAACACTTAGGTGCACATATGGAAGTAGCATTCATCAGGGATCGGGCAGGTGGAAGCGGGCAGAGAGGATGGGTAAATTCACACCTAATGGGTGCCGTACACACAGTCTGGGATGGGCATGCTTAGCTAAGCCCAGCTTAGCTCTGACTCAGGCGGTGCAAATGCAGTAGATACAACCCAAACGTTTGTACCCCTGTAAAAATTTTGTAATTAATAAAAAAGAAAAGAGTGCGCTGGGCAGAAGACCAAGAGTCAAATGTCCCGCAGCAGCAATGAGCTCCACGTGTTGGAAGACTAGAAATAAGGCCATCTTCTTGGTTTTTAAAAAAAAAAACCTGCCTGATTGAAGAAAAACTTGTGTGAATCTATTTAACTTTCTTTTCCCTGCCCGAGAGCAAGAACTGCGCCAGAAAAATGCCCGACACCCACTAAATACACATCTAACACATCCTAGGAAATCAAGTAACTGCCACGATTACCCCACAGTGTATAATCTGTCCATTTGCTCAGGTCAGGTACTCATTTGCAGCATTCTGTCCAAAAGGAAAGCACTGTTATATTACTGAGTAAATAATGTGCTCAGAAATAGGATTTTGAAATATAGAATTGAGATTGACAATAATAATTTGTATTTGTGAACTACTTTTCCTACTTTGACCTCAGAATTTTCTCAACATAGTATGAAAGCATGAGTATGTTTTACACATCCTCATGCCAACCCCATGAGGTAAAGTGGCTAATAATAGTAATAGTAGAAATAATTGCATTCCACATTTACTGAATGTGCTGACGATGGCCAGGCCACATACTTGTAAGGCAAGGAATACTTCATATTTATTAATATATATAGCAGGCATAATAACTATACTAAATACATTGAACTAATTAATGTTATCATTCAGAGTCCAGAGTGCTAACCACTACACTATGGAGCCACTTGTAATATGTTATCATTCAGTAAACTGTTGAGCACCTACTATATGCCAGCACTGCTGTATGGCCTTGATATAGCAATGAACAAATTGGGCAAAGTCTCTGCTCTCATCGAGTTTAATTTTCTTTAAACTTCACAGTACCAAAGCAAATACTATTATCATTCTTATTATAGAGATGAAAAACTGATGTGGAGCCATTAAGTATTAATAACTTCTTCAAAGTCATGCATCTAATACACGGTACAGCCAGTGTAGCCAGCAGTCCTGTAAAAAGGAGGCTCTCAGAAAACGAGTCATGAGACTGGTGAATGGTGATGAATTAATGGTGCTCCAGCAGGTTGCTGTGCCAATGCAGAGAGAACACGGCTCCTGAGCACATTCCAGCGCTGCCTTCCTCCCCATGGCAGAGAGGAAGATTGTGCCAAGGGACAAAGAGGGTGGACATGAACTTCCCACCAGTCTCACTGCAGGAACATAGAGAGTGGACAGGAACTCTCCAGTCCTACCTCAGGGACACAGGAGTGGACAGGAACTCTCCAGTCCTACCTCAGGGACACAGAGAGTGGACAGGAATCACTCTCCAGTCCAACCTCAGGGACACAGGAGTGGACAGGAACCACTCTCCAGTCCTACCTCAGGGACACAGGAGTGGACAGGAACCACTCTCCAGACTTACCTCAGGGACACAGGAGTGGACAGGAACCACTGTCCAGTCCTACCTCAGGGACACAGGAGTGGACAGGAACCACTCTCCAGTCCTACCTCAGGGACACAGGAAGTGGACAGGAACCACTCTCCAGTCCAACCTCAGGGACACAGGAGTGGACAAGAACCACTCTCCAGTCCAACCTCAGGGACACAGGAGTGGACAGGAACCACTCTCCAGTCCTACCTCAGGGACACAAGAAGTGGACAGGAACCACTCTCCAGTTTTATTTCAGGGACATAGGAGTGGACAGGAACCACTCTCCAGACTTACTGCAGGGACACAGGAAGTGGACATGAACTCTCCAGTCTCATTGCAGGGACATAGGAAGTGGTAGTGAATGGTAGGCTAGTTTTATTGCAAAGACACAGGAAATGGAAGTGAACTGATCTGGATCCTAATTGCTGACCTTTGTCTTAGATGTGGTGCCAGATGGCCTAGGAGTCCAGAAGAGCTTCCAGTCACACGGACTTGCTCTATCTAACTCATTTGTGGCCAGTGTGTAAGGAGCACACCCACCTGCAATGTGAGAAGAAGGAAATCCTTTCAGGGAAATAGCCATTTCAGACTACCATACCAAGGAGTCACAATTGAAAGAAAACTGTGTATAGCCCTTTCCCCTGGGATAAGTGGCCTCATTGCCTGTGAAAATCTTCTTGTGGGACAATTCATGATCATTTAGAGTTTTTCCGCTAATTTTTCCTGGTAATCAGATACACAGAGAAAACTCTAGCCTTATATCTATCTCTCAGGAAGCTCTAGGAATTCTACCCTATGAATGGACAACCATTTTCCAATGAAGTAATGTAATTTTGAGATTCAGACAGCTCTCAGCTTTCAGAAGCATGCTGTACCAGGAAGTCCAATTTAGGTACTTCGTTGCCTGGTAGAGGGTGTCCTTGTCCTGGACGGGCTGATGTTGCCCAGAGGTTTGGCATCCATCTCCTAGTCACCCTGGTATTCATTAGCACACACAAGGTGCCTCTAACTTAGTTGCTACCCCCACATCTTAGTAGCATAAAATGATATTTATTTATTTAGCTTACCACTCTGCAGGTTGCCACTTTGGGCTGGGGTAGGGGGAAGGTCCTGTGTCTTAGTTCAGCTCTGTCATGTGTCTGTGGGCAGCTTCAGCTGGCCTGGCCCTCTTCACATCTGGAACCCTGGTTGGGACATCTGGGCTGACTGATCCTCAGTCCCCTGTTCTCTCAGCCTCTAGCTAGCTGGTCTGGCTGTTCACAGGGCATGTGGGCAGAAGGTCACAAGTGCCAGGAAAAACACACATGGGTCCTGGAGTCCTGGGTCTGGTACAGGGTCACATCTATGCAGTTGGCGCTCAGGCCTGTCCACACAGAAGCAGGACACATAACATAGCCAAGAGCTGACCATTCCAGAGGGGATAGATGGCTGTGGTGTCCACCTCTTGTCCCACTCTGTGTTCCTTTCCCAGCCACAGTGTTTTAAAGCATCATCCCTTAGGTTGCAGTCGTCTTTATGCAGTTGTGTCATTGTATGTGATTCTGACAGCCTTCAGTTTCCTGAGCCATCCCTCTTGCATCTTGACTGTACTCAGGACATACTGTGGTGCTCTTGACAGACAGTCCCAAAACATGACTCAGCTCCAAGTTGAACAACCTTTTGCAAAACCCTTGGAGACAGATACTTTCAGAAGTTCAGAATTTTTCAGATTTCAGAATGATAATGCACACATTTGCTATATATATTACACAGCGTCTGGGCAACACTTTGTAAGGGAACACGTTAATGGTTCCATGTTAAAATATCCAAGTACTCACACTTAGTGGGGAAAGACTATAAATAGCCTCCCGGAGTTCAGACGAGGTTCTGCTGCTCCCTGAGTTCATGCCCTGTCGCCTGTCAGAAAGAGCACCAACATTGAGACCTTTGGTATTCAGAATGTCTCCATTTCAGAAATGCAGATAAAGAACATGGATGTTTGGAAACTTCTTAAATAGACTGTCAGTTCCATGAGGGCAGGAGACAGGCTGCCTCCTGGCCCCGTCATCTGCCATAAATGCCCAGAAGAAGTTGGAGGGAATGAACAGGCACGTACACAAGTCAGGCACACGCCTTCCCGAGATGTGGCTCCTCTGCTGTAGTCACTTGCTCATGTTTGATGCTGACGCCAACTTCACCTTCAGCAGATGATATTTTCTGACCTGGGCCTATATTCTGTTCCTGCCTGAGTTTTTAAAGCCATCTCTGCATATTCCTAAAAACTCCCAAATCGTCAGAAACTGAGCATATTACGTGGGATGTTGCATTGGGAAGGTGAGGTAGGCAAACCAGGAGTTGAGAAGGAATGGAGAAGAAGTACACCAGGGAGAAGCAACCAAATTAGTTTCTGTGCCACCAGTGGTGACTGCTGTGCATTCTCTGAAATTTGATATTCAGTATTAATTGTCCAAAACCTTTCCTGGGTGGCCACAGTGGGACGCACACTATTCTTAGTTCAGGTGTTCCCTGAACTCTTTCCCTGTTGAGGGAAAGAGGAGGAGAAATGCCTGTAAATTGATTTTATGATGCATGTGGTTCGTGGTATAAAAGCAGCTTGAACAGATATTATGGGAACATTCCAGAGGGATCTATCCCTTCTGTCTAAGGTAATCAGAGATGATTTCACCATAGGACTGGGTTTTAAGGCTTGTATAGGAGTTTGCAAGGCAGGTGAGTTTGGAAAAGTCTTTCCAGGTGGAGAGAAAAGCATGTGCAAACATTTGAAATGATAGTTTGGCGTGTTTGAAGCGTAGCATGTATACACAGACAGGAGCTGGAGAGCAGTCTAATATGCAAATTGCACATGAAATTAGATAAAAATATAAAACATACATAAAAGTAAATAGAAATTACTTTTAAGTAATCTGCCATCAATTCAGTAAGACTGCTAAGCAGCATTAAGAGTATAAAAAATGTAAGATAAAATCTCCGTCTTTCAGTTGAAAGTCTCTTGGCTTTCAATAAATTATACTTACTACTACTGAATGATTAATACATGCCAGGAACTCTTCTATTGCTTTGCATGTATTAGCTCACTTAATCCTCATCAAAACTCTAAGAAGTATGTATAAAAATAATAATAATCCGTGATGAACAGATGAAGAAACTGAAGTTCAAAGAGGCTAATTAATTTTCAAAAATCACACAGCAGGATTTGAACCCAAGTCTTTACCTGGGTATTAATGTCTATACCATACACAGTCCCTCCAGGAAGACAGGCCATCCACACATCCAGATGTCACCATAGAACAACAGATGCCATTAAACCCCAAGGCAAGTGGGACCAACGACTTATGCTGAGAGTGAGGAGGGAAGTGAAAACGGTCCCAAACCATTCCAGACCCTTTGTGTTGTCTCGTCCCGGGATTATTACTTCAGAATCAGTATCTGTCCCCTTAGTAAAATAAGTTTTCCCAAAGTCGTGTTTAAGGTGTAAAAGTAATGAATAGATGATTTACATAAATTCAACTGTACTTTTTCCATGTGTGTGTCTGTGCGCATGTGTGAATTTTGCAGGTTGCCGGTGCGTGTGTGTTTGCTGAGACTTGGCAATGAAGAGTGACCACTGAATGGCTTGCCTGGGGCCCGGACGGGAAGAAGGCTCGAGGTGCGGAGATTTCTCTGATTGCTTTCCTTGTTGCTGAAGGGTGAGCTGTGGCTGTAAACTGCCAGCCTGGGCAGATATAATAGACATCTCTCTGTTCTTGCCTCTTGATTAGCAACTTGTGCAGCTACTGTAGCTAGATTAATTTGTGAGTATCTGATAAAATTAGAGGCAACATATTTCTCATTTTGGAGGTGTCAAAATTATGTTGTTACTTTATATCCCAGGATGAGCGGTTTGATGCAGACCTGCATGGTTATTGCTGAACACTGGGAGAGAAGGGAAGGGGTTGGTAGAACCCTGAGAGTTGGGTCTGAGGCCCCTTTCCAAGCCTAGCAGGGTTCTTTCAGGAGTGTTGGTGACAACCCATGTTAGAGAGCATTACTAGGAGGAGGGGTCCTCTGCCTGGTGCCTGTGAGTCCAACATGTACGAAGCTGGATGCTCTGGTGGGGAAGCTTTTCTCTATGAATTCCAACTCCTGCAATGACATTTGCTCCTGTAGGTCATCCAGGCATCATATAGGCAGCTAGAAAATACAATTAGTCAGGCTGTACCTTCTGAATTAAGTTCTGGTGCTCAAAAGATGAGAGCAGGTATTGGGTGGGAGAGGATGGACCACTGTGTCAAACTGTTTATAGCTAAACTGTTTTGCTTTCCCATCTCTCAAATGATAGCATAGTTTTCCACCTACTTTCCACAAATCATAAAGAAACTTAAGTAACTTTCTGCCTTTCCCCTCATACCAACAACACATGCACACACACCAACACACATGCATACACACAGACACAAACATGCACCAAAACACATGCATTCTTAAAAAAGGGCCATGCAGCAGAACTTCCTGTGACATGGAAAGGCTCGAGATCTGTCCTGTGCAATACAATACCCACTAACCCCAGGTGGCTATTGAGTACTTAATATGTGTCTAGTCAAAATAAAGGATGAGGTTTTAATCTAATTTAATTTTAATTCAGATTTCAATGTAAATGATTACATGTGACTTGACTGCCGAACTGGCCAGCCTGGTTCTAGAATTGAAGCCCTGTGAGGAAGGGACATTGTTACCCCACCTCTCTCTATGCAGCATGGGGGCGGGAGGGTTCAAGACATGTTTGTCAACTGAATGAACGAGCCACTTTAAGAAGCCATGAAGCTGTCCCTCTACAACCATCTACACAGTCCCAGAGAGGATCTTTCCAATATTGAAAATTTAATTTCTAGAAAAAGAGGTTGACTCCATAGTAAGGAATACCTTAGTTGTTTTTGTTGGCAGCAGATTATAACTCTGTCACTCAAAAATTTCCCGAAGACTTTCAGATCCGTGTACAGTTCTTATCTGTACAACTTCTTGGGGGCAATGAAATCCTTCAAACGTTTACCCAGGAGTAGTAGAATTCTGTAGTGCTGTGTCTTCTCTGCCGTAGACCTGCCTCACCCCCTTTTCAAAGTCTCCCAGCATCTGGGATCTGCTGATGGCGCCGTGGCGCCCTGCTCTTGCCGCATTCCTGCTTCTTCACTCCTCCACCTGCCACCTCTCCGGGGCGAGCTGCATGATGCCCAGGGAAGGGCCCAGGCATCTCCGCGCCACTTGCCCTTTTCACTCTATCCAAGCTTTTCTGATTTCATAACATCTGCTTAGGATGTGGCAGCCATGATGATATATGTCATTTCGAGTAAAAATGTACCACTGTCATTGTCACTGTTGTCCTAAGGAAGAACATATACTTTTGGTTATCCTTTGTGATAAGACCTTGCGCTTGTCTGGGGCTGTTTTTGGCCACAGTACCCCAAGCAAGTACAGGTGGCAGATGGGGGACACTGAGTGGCACAGCCCTTGCTGTGAGGTGAGGACAGCAGGAGGGGGGCATGGGCCTCGTGCAGATGCCATAGGGACCATGGAATATGAGCAAAATGCTTGACACAGAGAAGGGTGAGGGCGTCATTATCACCTGAAGTGGCCAGGCATCCACAGCTCCATAATCCCACCAGTCCATTTTTAACCAAAGCTGGGCAACTGTAAGTTTCCAATAAAAATCCCCAGGGCAGCCTGACCGACAGCGCGTCTGAGAGGAGCCAGTGGAAACGCAGGCTGGGCAGTGTCCTCAGTCGGCCAGCTGGGCACACCTTGCTATGACAGCAATGTTCAGCATGGGAGGCCCCATATGCATAGGCCTGTCCATGTGCTGAGTCTCTGAGCCACATCTGCCTGTAACGGGCCACCCTGCTTGTGGCCCCAGGAAGCCAAGTCTGCATGGGGGACAGCTGAGATGGGGAGAAAGGGAAGCAGCACCTGCCTTGGGAGCTGCCTATGTGCAGGGCATTTCCCAGGGCTGCCTGCCTGCCTCGGGTCCTGTCCCTGCTGCCAGCGAGGCTGGAGCCTGGGGTTCCACCTCCTGCGCTCTATGCCTGGGTCCGGCTTCCCCCTCCCTGCACTGCAGCCCTGCAAGCCTGCAGAGAGCTGAGAGTGATCGGACGCCATCAGGGCGTTGTCAGGGCTGTCTGGGCTCACAATGGCCCATTCCTGGTGACTGGCAGCTACTTATGCTCAGCCTCCCACTGAGCTATTGGTGAGTGTTCTTGTTCTCTGCAATTTTAAACTGCTCCTGGCCTGAATATTAATATGTAAGGTCCAGTACATGGAAAAAAATAATGGCATTTAAACCCTTTAACATCGAATCTGCGTACAGTGAAATGATTCTAAAGTCTCCCCAGAAAGCTCTTAATTTAAGGTTAGCTGAGGCAGAAAGGGTGAATGCTGCTTTGTTAGTAATTTCCTCAGTGCATATTCATATTTTCTTTATTTGGCTTGAATGAGGAAGCTGGGAAGGACCCCACTCGCATTCAAGTGCAGTGTGGTTATTGTTTATTCTTCTCCCTGCATGCTCCGTCTGGGTTTGCTCCGGCTATTACTTGAGACATTTTTTTAAG
Organism: Cheirogaleus medius; assembly: GCA_008086735.1. Taxonomy (NCBI): domain Eukaryota; kingdom Metazoa; phylum Chordata; class Mammalia; order Primates; family Cheirogaleidae; genus Cheirogaleus; species Cheirogaleus medius. Next base: position 3,214,191 of record VBSM01000605.1, on the reverse strand, counting down.
AAAGCTTGTCATGGGAGGGACAATTTGGAACCAATTATACATAACAGATCATTTTGTACATCTTTATGTGAGATATAAAACAACTCTTTCTTTTAATATCATCTCAGTGTGTAATTTTTTAAGGTAAATTATCTGGAATGTAAGAAAACACGTTTTTATTTTCTGATTTAAATAGATTAGGCCTAATTTTGCAGCCTGCATTGTCAATAGGACTGAACTTCAGGGTGACCGGCGTGAGCCACCAGCATGACAGCACTGAATGAGGGTGCTACAAAGGCTGGCCCCAAGTCCCCAGAGTTGAACCTGGGGCCTGGGAACATGCGGGCTCTATTTTCCTAGCCTGATCCTCCCAAATTCCACCTTTATTTTGTCCTTTAAAAAGTGAGTACTCAGATCCGTTTCTCACATGCCACTCAGCCTCACCACACAGCATCCGGTGCCCGCCAGCAACACGACTCGCCGCTGTGAGGTCAGCACCACCGCCTGCCGGGGCAAACCAGGTTTCTCTCCTGTCGTCGTCCTGGGCTCTCTAGGGGAAAACCGCTGTGTGTTGATCATTGAGTCATCCTTGCCATCCATCAATTTCATCACTGAATACAGTGACGTAATTCAAGGACCTTCTGTGGTCCCCACTCCATAGCAGACGGTGCCAGATGGGTGCCGAGTGAGGAAGGACATTCCTGCCCAGGGAGGAGCAAACACAAAACCACGGCCACCAAGAGAGAAACACCCAGGAGCGGCCCTGGGGGCTTCAGCAGACATGAGGTCCAATTGGAGAGAGCAGAAAAATCCAGTGGAAGAGGTGGTATAAGTTGTGCTCAAAGGAGCAGTGAGGTTGCCCAGGAAATTGAAAAGGCGTTGAGGGGTCCTCCCCACTTCGCCTTGCATCAGGACATCTCCAAGGAGACCAGTGCTCAGCAGGCAGCGTTCTGGCTCTCCAGGTGTCTAGGATCGGCCCTTTGTCAGTCCTTTACAATTTTCCCCTTAGATACACATTGTTCAGGAGCAGGGCAATCGCCAGTGACCTAGAGGTGGCATGGGCTTCTCTTTTTAACCCTTTGGGCACACCATGTCCCCTCCTCTCTGCACCAGCAGCCTTGGGAACCTGCAATTTTCATGATGTTTTCTTCTTTTTCCTCTAAGAAAGTCTACCTTCAAGCAAGATTCTGAAAGTCCTTTAGATTAATCTGTTAATGATTCTCCTCAGGGGGAGAAAGTTTGAGTTTTTAACAGGGACAAAAATCTCATTTAATATAGGTCAAAGGTGCGGATCTCTGATGACACTGTCAATGATCTGCAAGGGGCAGAACTCACTTCTTCTGAGCAGGGGCTGTCCCATTGTTGGAATAATCACACGGCCACCACAGCAGCCACAGGCTTGGGGAAGAAATACTCCCCCAAGGCATGCACATTTCCTGGGAAGTTCTACCTTTTCAACTTTTATGCTCCATAATTTAGCTTAAAATAGGTAACTCCTCAAACTCAGATCTCTGGTGCAGAAGGACAGAAACTTAGCCTGGGAGGCAGGACCCCAGGGAAGCAGAGGAGTGTATGTGCCCTGGCTGGTGCAAGTCAGTGCTCCCCAAGCAGTTACCCAACTGGATCACGTAGGGGAGAGGGGCACGGAGAACGTTCCCACAGTGATCTGGTTAAGGGCCAACACCTGTGCTCGTCAATTTGTGACATCCCATTTCTATTTTCAAAGCATGTGAATTAGGGGTCAGGCATGGTGGCTGATGCCTGTAATCCCAACACTTTAGGAGGCTTGAGGCAGGAGGATGGTTTGAGGCCAGGAGTTCAAGACCAGCCTGTGCAACATAATGAGACCCCATCTCTACAAAAAATTTAAAAATCAGCCAGACATGGTGGTGCTCACCTATAGTCCCAGCTACTGGGGAAGCTGAGGCAGGAGGATCGCTTGAGTTTGAGGCTGCAAGTGAGCTATGATGATGCCACTACATCCCAGCCTAGGCGACAGAGCAAGACAGTCTCAAAATAAATAAATAAATGAAAATAAAAAGAAAAAAAAAAAAAGAAAGAAAAACATGAATTGATTGAGAATCCAGAAGTTTAACTTTTTCCCACCTGGCTAATTATGTTCATATAACCTGACTGAGTGGCTGCCCTGAATTTTGTTCTGACGGGCCCCTGTACCACTTGCTCTGGCGGGCTGGGTTGGGGATCAGGGAAGCAGACACCCCAGGGCGCTGGCCAGGCTGTCTACATAGGGCTGAGGCTGGTGTCTGTTTCCTGCCATGCCACACTCCATAGAGTATTTCATGATTATTTCACATGGCAGAAAACATGGAAATAAGTTGGTGATGGGGGGGGGAATAATAAGCAATTGATTGAAATTGGAGAAGCCAGTTGATGAGATGATTTCCCCTGGTGATTTGTGTTAAGTGCGGAAAATCAAGCCATCCTTTTGTGCTGTGGCTGAGCCACTCTTACAGTGGACAAAATATTTCCACACCTAATAATTAACTGCAGACGAGTAGTCAAGCCTCCGCTACCCAGAGGGTAGGTTATCCAGCTGGGGGTTACCCAGGCTCCTCATCCCTCCTCTTTCTGGCACCTGCCTTTGCATGATTGTCAGTAATGAGAACTAACCCCACACCTCTGTGTGGAAAGAGCCTCTGTGCGGTTTCATGGGGCCTCACAGCTGAGCACCCCACCCGGCCTTCCTCACTGGTGGGTAGGCTGATAACAGAGGCTGGGAGAACTTAGGTAAACTGCTGGAGTTTACATGGTTAGTGGGTTGTCCTGAGAGAAGTTATGTGAACTGCCCATGTTTACCTGTTAGTAGGTTGTCCCCTGAAAAACGACCTTGTTTCCTCTTCTTTGAGGTTAAAGTTGGACTTTTTCTCTTGGCTACTTTCTTTGCACCATAGACAAGAAGATGAAACCCAAACTTCTCAATCTGGATACTTGCGTTTGCTTTGGAACACAGGGATAATCTCTAGGTATTAAAGTTTGCAGTTTTAGATTATCTGTCAATTTCAGCCATTGATTCTAGTTTTGCTGGAGGCATAATCTAGAATTGGCTGTACCTTTAGCTGTTACGTTTTCATCTTAGGCTGAAGGAAAGAATTTCTGGCATTTGGGAGAAGGAGCTGAGGTTGTTATACCTACTAAGAACCAATTAGTTTGTCAGTTTGGGAATGAGCCACAATTTTGGTAGCCTTTGAATGGATTCTTCACAGATGACTGTGTCACCACAGGCTTGATTCAGCCTGGTGGCTGATATGTCTCCGCCACCCTGAGACAGACTTTTACAGGCCACGCATGACACAGCATAAGAACGACAGGGCGTGGCCCCTGCAGACTCAGAGGGACTCTTGCTGTGGAGGTTGGTGTTCCCACCTCAGAACCAAAGTGAATAGAAGCTTAAACCTTGCCTAAACAGTCTGCAGGAAAGAACAGAAGGATGATGACTTTACTATTTAGAATTCAAGTTCTAAATTCAGTGGCTGTCACCAACTTGAGTCTGTGGCTGCCTTTTTGTGCAGTCTGTGGATCTCAGTTAACAAAATTATTAGTATTACATTGTTGATGGTTGATTTTACCAAAGAGTAGTTTGAGTTTAGCTTGTTTCTTTACGCTGAAAAGTCTGTGTTCTTTCCACATGGCCCAAGGCAGGGAGGAGGTTGGACAGATCTTGCCTGCTGTGGGCATATCTTGACACACAGAAGAGGAAGAACCTTCCCCATGTGCTTTCTAGTATATTCTGATGAACTGGTACATTCTGTCTTCAATGGGAACTCTGGTTTTAGTTAGTAGAGAAGAAAATTGAATGAGAAGGGTATTTTGAGAAGCGTTCTGGGAAAGACTGGGGTCCTTTCTCAGGGTAGCAGCTTGGTTCTGCCTGACTGATTTTCTGAGCCGTGAGGGGCATAACAATCTCAGCCCAGGTGTCTTCCCTACCTAGGGACTCGAGATAAATCAAGGTCATTTTGCCCAAAGGCCTGTAGTTGACAGAAAAAGGAACTTCAAAAAATAATTTGAAGGACTTCCTTGAACTTTCCAGATGAGTACTTCACGGAAGAGGATTTTCGTGGATCGGCGATGCTGGGCAAAACTAGAGCAAAGAATTCTATTCTTTATGGAACTGGAGGCTTTTCAAACCATGGAGGACAGCATAGGAAATGCTGGAAGATGCAAAGGACTGTAGCCAGGAATGGGAGAGGGAAGAATGTAGTTAAAGGCAGGTCTTGGACTGTGCGTAGAGGAGCCTCCAGTGAGCAAAAGACAGGGAGGGCAAGGGCATTGTTACAGGGAAGCAGCGTGGGAGGCTGTGCTGGCAGGCACAGACTCAGGTATGAGGCACCTTTCTAGGATGGAAGTGTACGGGCAGGGGCCGTGTTGCAGCACCAGAATAACCAGAGCAGACGGTGGCCCTCGTCATACCACGGCCAGTCCAGCTCTGGAGTCGAGGATCTTGATGTCAGAATGAGGATCAGTGGGTAACTGGAAGGAAGAGAAAAGGCTAGCAGTGTTGAGGAAAATCATGATATCTGGGGCCTGCAGCTTCAGAGGAAAGGGAATCTCCTCCTTAAAACATTGAGAGATTTACGTTCACAGTTAAACTTCAAGCAGTGTCCAAACACCTGTCCCTGGAACGGTCAAAGCATATGTTTCCATTTCTTGTTCTAATACTAATGAGCACACGGGAAGTCCTGTCAGAGGAGAGACTTTTCCTTTTTCAGGACACCAGTAAGTACTTGGGGGATAGATGCACACGGGTTCTCTCCATTCCCGGACTGGAACATAGATTTATCCCTGAATGTAGTCCACGTACCCTTCTCCTGTGAGACTCAACCTGTTTCTCACTCCCTGCGCAACCCGACTTCACTCAGGTGGAGGTTTGTTTATTTCCCTCTGGGGCAGGGCTGCTGCGGGCACAGGTGGGGTGGGCGGAGCCACAGCTCTAGGAACACAAGCGCTAGGTAGCTCATCACCGGTGGATGAGCCCATGAGTGATTGAACAGATGCTCGTAAACATCTAACTCCCATTCTGAAGTTTGCCCCACGTGCTCAGGGAGCCTTTGTTAGTGTAAACACAGGAGAGACATTGGTGCTACTTCGTTTCGGCTGGTCCTCCCTCCTGGGCGCACAGAAGAATTGCCTCTCTCTGCTAGTGGACACCAGGATCTGGTGGGAGTAGGAGTGTCCATGCTGCCTGCACCCCATCTTGATGACCCTGGAAGCATCAGCTGGTGGAGCTGGCATGAGGTCGAGGCTTCCAGAACCTTAGCCCACGTGTGGAGGACGTTTGCAGGTTGTCCCAACCACTGAGGTTTTGGTGTTGGTGTCACCACAGCATAAGTAAGCCTCCCTGACCAAAACAGAATATTAGTTTTCATTATCCCTGTGGTCAAGACGTGTTTGCTGATAGTTTCTACTGAGCTCACATGGGGATAGGCCTGGGACTGAATGACTGGATTGGGAGACCTCCCCGAAAGATGGTTGTGGTGTTTCATAAAAATCTCCAGAGAATAGCTCCATGGCCCCTGTGGAAGCACATGTCAAGGAGGGTCAATGCCTATCTACACCCACTTAATAAGGAAACCCACACAGCCATTCCCGGCTGCCACTGTGAGTCGGACCTGCACCCGGGACCTCTCGCCAGACAGGGAGGGCCGGAGCAGGTGGCATGAGTGACATGGCACGTCTCTGGCACCAGAGAGCATGTGATATAGGTGGTTGGTTTTGTGGCACAAGCTACACATTTGCTGGGATGGCATTAGCTGTGTACTCGGCACATGCACTGGTGTGACTACCTCCCAGGGACTCGGCCTCGGCACCCAAGGGCACCATGCAAGGATGGCAAGAGGGTAGGCATGGGCACTTGCCGCTTCACGCTGAGCATGGCCTGGCTGTCCCAAAGTGCGTCCTCACCTGGGGGAGATGGGGCTCAAACCTCAGAAATAGAGCCAAAGGCACCAGCTCTCTGCAATCCCCAAGTATTGGAGTGCAAAATTAATTCTCCACCTAAGCGGCCTGACTACCTGCCGATTGTTTCACAGGGAAAGAAACTGGTGGCTGCCTGTACACAGAGGCACTCAGACAAGATGCAGGCTGGCAGCGAGGAGGGGCTACCCTGGTTTTTAGACAGCAGTGTAGTCAGGCATTGCTCTGCCGTGAGGACGGGGCTGTGGCATTTCAGGAAACCCTGGACGTGGCTCTATTCCCGCCCTCTCCAACTGTGGGCATGTACAGGCTGTGAAAGGCTGTGAAGTGCGCAAGGGAGCGCTGTGAGTTTGTAAGGATCCAAGGGCATGCATGGCCGGGTCTCAGCGCTGTCAAGTAGGCCTGAATCTGTGTCCCTTGCCCTCTGCTATCTCCATGCAGGCCGGACGCTGCTGCAGGACCCAGTGGAGCTGTGCAACCCTGTGCCTTCCAAACAGGTCCTGTCCACCTGCCAGGAAAGCGGGGTGTGTGTGCTGGGGATGCGCCTGGCGAGAGCCCATGACGCCCACACGTGGCCAGGCCTCCCAGGGTCTCTGCATCATCTGTCTCCAGGGGCAGCCTTTGTGGCAGCCCTCGGGTGACCACGGTGCCAATGGTAGAGCAGGGCAATCACTGAGACCAGGCCTTCTCTTCCGGAACAAGCTCAGGGCTGGAAGACACCCTCAGAGGCGGTGTGTGGAGCAGTGACACCGGCCCCTGTTTTGGGCCATGCTGCCCCACGGTGCGCCCAGCTCTGCAGCCGGGTGGGTCAGATGTGCACACCACCCTCCCTGCGCCCTCTGGTTTCAGTGTCATAAAAACTCACTGCGCAACCCACGCTGACTCCTGAAACCATTTTTTTTATTTCTCTCATTTCTGTTGAAATGTGACACTCAAATGTGAGATGGGAGCAGAGATCAACAAACCCTGTCAGCGTTGTCAACCAGGTGTGACAGTGCCGTCTTCCTAAATTGCTGCTAATCTGCCAGAGGCGCTCTGCACCCTCCATGGCGCTGTTTGCTCACATTCGGTTAACACTTTAGATTTCCCCTTCTGAGGTGTCACTGTTTGCCATTTAGTAACTAAGAAGAACTGTGAGAGCAGCTTCAAGCACATGGATTTGGGAAGCCTGAAGAAGCTGATTAGCTATTCAGGGAGAATAATCTCATTGCGAGTAGTAGGAGCCGCCTAAAGAGCGCGCTTCCCTTCCCGGTAACAATCTCCTCATTATGTTGTCGGGCTTGCTGTGGAGCTCTCCCCCTGCGCCATTAAGTATCCGTTTTCTGTGTTAAGAAAAAGATTTCCAGATTGTGATGCTGTTTGCTGATTTTTTTATTGTTTAAAGAAGCTGTATGTATTAAACCAAATATTAAAAAATGATTCATGTGCAGCATAATGACCTGCAGTGAGGCACACGGACATGGGTTGGGGGAGAGTGCGTGGGGGCGCGGCCGGGCAGGGCACTGGGCAGGGCGAGGTTAGAATCCCACATCAGCACACGACACCTTCACCTCGCCATGAAATGCAGTCGCAAATCGATAATGGCTTGCAGGTCAGGAGTGGGCGGAGAGCAGGTGCAGCTGCAGCTTTCTGAGTCGATAGATGTTCTTCATCAAGTGGGAGAAGCAAGTCGTTGGAATTGTGCACAAACATGGCTTCCTGGCCTCCTCCCTGCTGGAAAGGCAGGAGTCCCAGTCCCGGGAAGAACACTCCTACGCAGAGAGGGCCCTCGCGAGTGAGTGCAGACCCCAGGGTCCTGCTCTGATCTCAGATACGCCTTCAGCAGGAGAGTGTCAAGGGACCGGTGGAGTGTACTGGAGCTGTCATTGTCTTTTGCTTGTGGGCACAGTGTCTTCAAGCCATTTATGGCCTGCTAATTTAAATAATGGATAGTGAAGAGCTTTTTGTTAATCTGCACATGAGCCAGGGCACATGGAGTGGGTATCAAAGATGTCATTATAACAAATCCCATCGAAAGGAGCACACTGAAGCCACCGTGCTGTGTGCCACACAGCCAAACTCACCGCATCTCTGTTAGTGCCACACATGCTCACTGTAAAGACTCAGGTGACATTTCTTATACTACTGTAAGGTTTTTGATGGGTTTTGGCCAATTCTATAGCTAAACAACTTGGAATGACTGTGAATATGCTTGGGAGCTTTGTCACAGAACCTCGGCATGTTTTATAGAACTGGGGATTGTTGAAGGGACTTCTTTATCTACATGATAAGAGGACTTCATTACACTAAAAAAGAAAAAAAACCCCTACGTTTTCAAAGCTTAAATTATATTTGTTAGTAGTTCTTATTTCCCAAATGGTCCTCAAAGCATCCAGTGGCTCCTAAATTTTCCATTAGCTGGGTCCTCTCCTGGTGCCTGTCCTGGGAAACTGGGAGGTGCTGCCCACAGCCCAGCTGCTGCAGTCTGTGTGTGACCAGGCGGGTGGGGGCTCTGACGTCCAGCAATGGGAGCTCTCTTGCCTCTTTCAGCCCATTCCTATGTTATTTCATTGCACACACTGTACCAGGTGCAAAGGACATCAAGGCGACAGAGCAGGCATGTCCCTTTCCTCATGCAAAGCATGTCTATTAGCAGCCACCAACAGCCAGCAAGGGAGCAAGTGAGTCTGCCTGTGAGCAGACCTGTCGGGAAGTGAGAGTGCCTGGGAGGCGGGCATGAGACACTCTGGGTGAGCAGACAAAGAAAGACTGCCTGGTCAGGGCGTGGATGCTGTAAAGAAGGCCTGGATTTGTTTTCCTTGGCTCAGGGAGGCTGGTGCAGAGAAGCCGGGATTGGGGGTGTCCCCGCTGGGCCCAAACCAGAAATGAGGCTCGTGGTGCAGCAGAGGGAGAGGAGGGCATGGCCTAGGCATAGGCTGGGGGAGAATGGCCCACATCTGGTTCTGGGCTGGAGGTGCAAGGTCAGGGCTCAGAGAGAATCTCAAGTCTGCCTTGAGCAATTGTGTGACCTTCTGTTGGGGTAGCATGAAGGAACAGCAGCCGCAAGATAGATTGGCATGTGTGACTCACTGATAAAATGTACCTTCAGTTTGACCCTAGGTTTACTGTGCAGTTATCAGGTCCAGAGTCTGCAGTAGGCATTAGGGAAACACGTACAAAGAAAGCTTGTTCTTTGTGTGCAAGTAGTTAGAAGTAAAACTTCCTAGGCAGATGTCAGTGTGGGCAGAACTGGGTTTGGACCCCAGTCAGCCCCTCCTGCCTGCACCGCAGAACTATCAAGAATAAACATTTGTTTGCAGGCTTGTTGTGAGGCTAGAGAAAGTGCCTGGCACATAGTAGGTGCTTGATAAGTTGTGCATTTTCTTTAACAAAGGAGCTCAGAGTCTGAAAGGACTACCTGAATGCTGATTTCCATTTTATTTCTTCTCTCCTTTTTCATTTTGTTTCATTTTGTTTTGAATGGCCAATACATGCACGGAATTCCAAAGGTACAAAAGACTACCTCCTGAAGAGTAAGTTCTCTGCTTTGTCAGCCTGCAGCTGAGCCCTCCTCCCTTTCAATTAGGGTTGGAACAGAAAGCCAGGAATGAGGCTCACTCCACATTGAAACCTAAACCTAGCAAGAGGAGGACCCCTCCTCTCCCCAATATGCCATTGTTCGATTGTATGAATTAGCCATAAAGTACCTAGTCTACTGTTGATAGATTATTTTCAATATTTTATACTATACCAAGTGTTACAGTGGGTATCTTTGAACACAGACATTTTGCACATGGGTCAGTGTATGTAAAAGATAAATTTCCTGAGGCAATTTGGGTGAAAAATAATGTATATTTCTGATAGATAATTGAGAGATGGGTGTCTGCAGATTACATGTGGGCTCGTGCTCCCTCCAAGCTGGTGAGAGCGTCTCCTCCTGTTATCCGACTTCTTGATCTCTGCTGACACTGGAGGGAAGCCGTGGTGTCTCTCTACAGTATCACTTGAGTTTCTCTTTATATGAGTAAAGTTGGGAGTTTTAAGTGTAAGAGACATTACTATTTCGTTTTCTACAAACTATCTGCTTGTGTTCCATGGCAATTTATTGTATTAGATTGCTGGTCTTTTGTTTATTGATTTATAAAAGTTCCTTATCTACTAGACAAATTAACACTTTATAGTATGAATTCAAATATTTTGATCCTGTTAGTCATTTGTATTTTCTCTTTGTCTCTATTCCTTTTTGTACCTCAATAATTTCAAATTTTTTCTGTTAGGTTAGGCAAAGACTTCTTAGGGCTCATACCCAAAGCACTATTCATAAAAGAAAAAAAATGATAAATTAGGTGTCATCAAAATTAAGAACTCTGGCCTTTGCCTTTAAAGTATACTGTTTTGACAATGAAAACATAAACCATAGCCTGGGAGAAAATATTTGCAAATCATATATCTGATGAAAAGACTTGCATCTGGAACATATAAAGAACTCTTAAACTCAATAATAAAAGTAAAAATGACTCAATTAAAAATGGGTAAAATATTTCAATAGACATTTCACCAAAGAAGGTATAATATTGTCCAATGGGTACTGCAAAAGGTAATCGACATCATTAGTTACTAGGGAAATGCAAATCAAAACCACAATAGGATACCACTGTGCTCACTAGTGTGGCTAAAATTAAACAAACAACAGACTATAATAAGTGTTGATGAGGATCTGAAGAAATTGGAACCCTCATAGGCTGCTGGTGGGGATGGAAAATAGTGCAGCCACTTGGGAAAACACTTTGGAAATTCCTTTAAAATGTTGAATGTAACTTATCCTGTGGCCCAGCCACTCCAAGTGCTCCTAAGAATGGAGTTCATGCCAAGAGGAGTGAAAAGCATATGTCCATCCAATGACTGGTGCATGATGTTCATAGCAGCTTTATTTTTATAGCCTGAATTGCAAAGTACCCAAATGCCCATCAACAGATGAATGGGCAAACTGTGCAATATCTATACTATAGAATGCTATTCAGTGATAAAAAGGAACAAACTAGTGATACATGCAACAACATGGATACATCTTGAAATAATTCTGAGCACAAGAAAATATACACTGCATGATTCTCTTTATAGAATATTCAAGAAAAAGACTAGCAGACTTGTCTTTAGAATCAGAAAGCAGATCAGGGGTTGCCTGGGAGGGGTTGGGGTAGGAGGGGTGGCTTACCCAGAGCAGGAGGACATCATGGGGAGAGATGTACCTGTTTACTGTCTTGATTGTGATGGTGGTTTTATAAGTGTATACATATGCAAAAACTATCAGATCATTCACTTATATGTGTAGAGGTCATTGTATTTCAAATGCCCCTCAACAAAGTTGTTCAAAAATGAAAAAAAAATTATGTAGTAGCAATCTTTTATTTTATGGATTCTAGATCTTCTGGTATTTTTCTCACTCATTATGAACAAAAATCTACCTTTTTTCCTCTAGTATTTTTCATAAGGCTAGGCAAAGATTTCTTAGGTATGACAGCTAAGATAGTTTTGGTTCACATGCATTTGATTGAACCCTCTAAAATGTGTTTGGGTATACAGTGTAAAGTAGAAATCTAACTTTTTCTCCCCAAGTTGGGCCAACATCATTCTTGAAAAATTGATGTTTTCTGCACTTATTTGAATGTTATCTTTATCAGATAGTAAATTCTTGTGTATATTTAGTTCTGTTTCTGGCCTTTTTTTGACCCTTCTGTCTGATTTTGTACCAATTCCACAGTGTTTTAATTACTGTAGCTTTTAAAATACATTTTAATATTTAATATGGGAGGGCTAAATATTCCTTTACTACTTTTAATTTTCACAAGCTGTCTGTTCTTGCTGATTTACTTTTCCTCGTGAAATTCAGGATCAGTATATTTGTTCAAAAGATCCCACTAGTGGTTTTGGGGAAGGTAGTATTTCATGAAGTTCATTGACTGATATAAATGATCTCATTGAAAGCTGACAGCTTCATGATCTTGAGTCTTCCCACCCTGGAATCCAGTGTGCTTTCCTATTTAAGTCTTATTTTATATCCTTTTATATTTGAGTAGTTTTTTTCTTTTTTCTTTTTCTTTTGTTTTTAATTGACACATAATAATTGTATGTATTTATAGGGTACAGTGTGATGTTTTGATACATATATATGTTGTATAATGACCAATGATCAGGGTAATTAGCCTCTCCATCACCACAAACATTTATCCAGTTCATTATTGCTACCCGCCGCCATCCTGTGCTGTAGAACGCCAGAACGCAGCCCTCCTGGCGAACTGTGAATTTGTGCTGTTCGCCAGCCTCCCTCCCCCGGCCCCCGCCTCTTTGCTCTGTACCCTGTGGAATCTCAGTTCTCAGGAGCCTCCCTTGTTGTATGGGGAGAGTCAGCAAGGGCTGTGGGATAGGCCATGGATGCTCAGAATGTTTGAGTTGGAAGAGACCCTAGAGCCTACCTCTTCCAGAGTCTGGAAAAGGAGACCCTGACCTCACAGGGCTCCATCCAAGACAGGACCAGGCAGAGGGCCCGAGCTGTAGAGGATGCGGTGGGCATGTGCCCACAAACCATCCCGTGTCCAGGGAGCACACTGCCCAGCATCCAGGCCACTAAGGTGCTCTAGAAAGCGAGCTGGAAGCTGGCCTTGTCTTGTGGCTGAGCCATGCCTCCCTGCCCCTCATCAATCACATGTTGTGTTTCTGTTCATGACACCCCGGGCCACTGTCCATGCTCACTGCTCGAAAGCAGCATAATACGGGAAGTTTAAGGTGACTCACTCACGCCAGGCCAAAAACACATATCACAGGCATTTTTGCTATGCTGATCAGTAACAGCAGCCGACGTCCATCCAGAGGTGTCTATTTGCAGGTACTCTGTGAAGCTTATTCAGTACCTCAATGACTCTGCAAGGCAGGTATTAATACCATTGTTGTGCCCATTTTACAGATGAGGAAACTGAGGCACAGAGCAGTGAAATGACCAGTAGTTGAGTCAGGATTCGAACCCAAGCATTTTATCTCCAGGGCCCACTTCTCAAAATGTTTTGTGATCCATTACCACCCATTTAAAGCAAGGGCGTGCAAAGTTCTGCATCTGACAAGGAGCAGGTAGGCAGCACCGTGAACACTCTTGGTGCTCAGAGGTGGCCTTTCTGGGGAGCTGGGGGAAGCGGCAGCAGAGGGCAGGCCTGCCCCTCATAGCACAGCGACCTAGTGCGGTGGCACTTCCGGGCTCAGGGCTGCCTCCCAGCCTCCAAATCCTCTCTGCATTTGCAGAGTTATTTTTTAAATGCCCCCAGAATTGACCCTAGGAGGTGGCCAGGTCAGTGGCAGGACATGGGGAAGTGAGTCAGCCGTGTGCCACTGAAGCAGGGGTTTGACGAGCAGAAGGCAGGCGACAGAGGAGCAAGAGTGGGGAGACCGGGCGGGGGTGGATGGGACCAGCTTTATTCCTTCCACGCCGTGTGGACCCAGGCTGGGGTGGGCGACAGCCTGGGAGACAAAAGAGCCCACTCAGCCTTTCAGAGCTTTGCCTGTTCCAAGAAGTGGTCCTCCTGAATATGGAAAGCTCAGGAGAAGAAAGGGAAAGAAAAAGGGTTAGAGAGGAACAAAACAAGACATTTCTAATTCTCCGAATTGCTGAAATGTCTCAGAAAACCTCAGCAGGCAGAGGTCTAATTAATAAGGCATTATACATCATTTCTATTTAGTGGCCACTGTGCTAATCTCGCCCCCACACTCTGACAACCCAGTTGCAGAAGCTCTCACAGAGAGGTGGAAAGCGGGGGGTCTGGGTACCCCGGTAATCATCATGTAGCATACACCTTATCCTCCCAGATGCAAGACTTAGCATCACAACCACAGAGCGTGGTTATTTCTATGTTTCTGTGGCTGCCAACTCCTGTTGTCCTTCTGCTCAGTTTGCTTTTAAAGCTATAGTCTCTCTGTCTTTCTGTTTCTCTCTCTCTCTGTCCCCACACACTCCCTGAAACGTACTCTTTTTGTAATGTCACTACTCCTTACCCACAGGAATAAAGGATGTGGAATTAAGTGTGTGAGGTTTTGGTGTTTTGTGAGCTGCCTGGTCCCTGACTTTGGGTTTTCCTTATGGGTCAGAACCACAGGATGACAGAATTTTGAGGCTAGCGGAGACCTTGAGAGATCATTTGTTCCCACCTATTGTTTCACAGAGCAGAAGGATTTGGCAAATAGCCCAAGGTCATGCTGCAAGGGTGTTATTCTAGTTCTCTAACTAGGTCTTGGAAGCTGTGGTTATTTCTTCTAGCCAGTCGACAGTAGCTAATCGTGCTGCACAAAGGAGAGGTCACTGGCAGGGAGGGCAGCTGCCTCGGTCATGATCACGGTGCAGGGTGCTTTGCTTCTGTGAGCTGGTTCTTCTGTAGGAAACCTTGATCACACCCACCGTGCAGCCCTCCCAGAGTTGTGGGAGGTTCCTGGGAGCTGGGGTAGGTGGAAACACTCCATCAACTGGAACCTTCCAAATAAGGTTAAGGCAAGCTCGCTATTTTCTGTCTGAGGAACACAGTGGGGTTTCCCAGTCAAGCCGCTTGGGTTTCGGCAGGTAGATCCCATCCCCGGGAGATGGCCACTGCCTGATGGTGCCTGCCAGGCAGGCTGCAGGGGCAGCACTCGAGGCTTCGCTGTGGGCAGAACCGTCTCTGTCCTTGTACCCTCCATTGGTCAGGGACCTGGCACCCTCTTCTTACTCCTGGTGGCCTAAGAGAGAAAGCAGGGAGCTGGCCAGTTCTGCTGCATGCTTTAGGCCTTGACAGCACTCCTGCTTCAGAAGTCCAGCTAGGTGATGTTTTCTACTGTGGCCATAATGTGTCTCTCTTTGTGGCCTTAAACTGGCTTCGTGGTTTCTAATCAGAGTGATCCAGGCCAGATCCCATGAAGGAGCCAGGGAGCCCCTGCTCCCTCCAGCCAGGCCACACCACTTAGCGCTGTTTCCAAATAGAAGCCAGGACCCATTCGCTCACAGCCCTCCTCTGAGCATCCCCCTAAAAGTCACCTTGACACTGGGAGAGGTCCAGGCTAGAGTTTATAGATAGCCAGGCCAACTGGACCAAGTGGGAGTGCCAGCTGGCGTGTGGGCCCACCTGCAACCCACTGCATCAGAGACCCCAAGGGAGGCCCTGGGGTGACAAGGGCGGAGCAGGGTCCTGCCCCAAGGCCCCATAGTCTGCCAGGTGAGCACAGGAGTGAGGGTGCTGTAGGGTAAGATGAACCAGGACACCGGGGAGACGGAAGCCCATGCCATGGCCGGAACAGGAGCCTCCTTAGCCTCCTCGCTCAGAGTGAGCCCTGCAGTGCCCCTGTCCTCAGCAGAGCGAGCCGAGTTATTTAGAGTGTCAATGGAAAAGAAGACAAACTGTAAAATAATTTAAGGAGATTTATTCTGAGCCAAATTTGAGGACCATGGCCTGGAGCCACACCCAAAAGGCCTTGAGCAAGTGGCCTCGCTGTGGCTGGGTTACAGTTTGGCTTTACACATTTCAGGGAGAAAGGAATTATAGGAAAAGTCATAAATCAATACATGGAAGGAGTATATTGATTTGGTCCAAAAAAGTGGGACATCTCAAAGCGGGGGCTTACAAGTCATACGTGGGTTTAGGGATTCTTTAGTTGACAATTGGCTGAAAGAGTTAGGCTTTGTCCAAAAGACTAGGAATCAGTGGAAAGGAATGCTCAACTTAAGATAAGGGTCTTCTATCTTTTATGGGATGCTATATTGGATCAGGTTGGGAAGTAAACCACATCATAAAAACTTGTTCACTGAGATTTTATCATTTGTAGGTGTGACTCATCAGGCCCCCTTAGAAAGGAATGTTTTAGGCAAAGAAAAAGATCAGAGTTCAGTGCTCAAGAGCCAGTGCTGCCTCGCAGCCCCTGTGCTCTCCCTGGGGCCTGGCACTGCTGTGTGATAACGTGTGAGAGTGTCACCTGCACTTGAGGTGGGATCCTCTGCAGGAAACACTAGTAACTTGGCCAGAATGACCATCGAGGGACTCAGGCATGACAATCCCACAGCTTGAGCTGCCATCAATTCTCTGCAGGAAGACATGGTGACCACTATTATCTCTGTCCCAGAAGCACCTTCATCTTCACCCACAAATGGCACAGGGTTAGGAATCATACACGAAAGAGCTGTGTTCCAGCATGTTCTGGCACATTCCAGCATGTTTCGGCTTGTCCACATGCTGCCTGCTTCAAAATTCACTCCAGCACGCCCTGCTGGGGTGGGTCTGGATGGCGCTGGTGGCTGTCGTGGGTGGAATGTTGCATGGAAGTGTCTGTGCATAACTGCTCCGGAGACCCCACCTCGGTCAGGTGCCCGGCCGCCCATGCTCCTTGGGCCCCTCAAACCCTTGCTGCTTTATTTTTCTGCGTAGCACCTATCACATTTCGACAAACCATGCATGTTACTTCCCCGCAGAGATGAATGCATGTCCTGGGCTAGAACCTAACCTTCAGGAGGACAGGGAGTTCTGTGGTGTCCCTGGAGGTTAGAAGAATCGCTGGCATGGGCAGGGCACTTAAGACAGATTGTTGAGTAAAAAGAAGGGAGGGAAGAGGAGGAGGAGGGTTGGAACAGGGAGGGAGGAGACAGAGGGAGGAAGGAGGAGGGGAGAGAAGAGGGAGGAGGGAAGATGGAAGAGGGAGGGAGGAAGGAACAGGAAACAAAAGGAATTGCTTCCTGGGACAGGCCGGCTACACTTCACAAAGGGGGTTCGTGCTTGGGGAACAGCTGCAGATCAGCCCCCCGAATGTCAATCCTCTTCAAGGTTTAAGTTCATCGACTATACCATGGGACTCCAGTGTGCAATTACAGTCAGAAGTGCTTTTTCACTAAGGTACATAATGATTCATGCTGAGAATGTAATTAAAATATTGTGGTAGTTTAAAAATAATACTCTATTAGGATAATACACCGAAATGGCTAATTCAGAGTGAGTGCTTCCTGCTTTGATTGCTCCACGGTTAGCATGGTATATCAAATACTTTCATCTAAACACGACGATGTATATAAATACATCACTAGGATGTGCACAGGATTCTGGGTGGATGACATTTGAGAATTTCTGTATGCTCTAAAAGAGAGCAGTGTCTTGAGTTGACTCTGGTGTTTGAAGTTCCAACCTCAGGATACTGCAAAGATCCTCTAAATATCAGGCCCGGACAGTCCACTCAAAGATCGGGCTGGACACCCGCCTGGCAACCTTTGCCTTTGACCTTCTGCAAATTGCACAGGTGGAATTCTGAGTTCTGGAAGATGCACAGAGCTCTGCACTGCTGGGGCAGGGAGGGTCACGGGATGTTGCAGTGCAGCCAAGACAAGGAGATGGGCAGTTATGCGTGGGCAGAGATGCGCCCAGGCAGGGCACAGACCCCTGCCTCCCCTGGGCCCAAGCAAGGCAGGCAAGCATCTGTCCTGCAAATAGGGACCTGACATTTGATCTCCTTACTTCTTATGGAGTCCTGAGCAATGATTCTATAACCAGCACTGATCCATGCCACTGAAGACTTGCTCCAGCCAGGGTCCCAGGCCAGCTGCACAGGAATTGCCCAGTGGATGTGTTCGGACACCATTGCTCTGCCCTCCCCAGAGCTTCTGACTGGGACATCTGGGGAGGGTGGTGGAGGGTCCAAGGGGCTGAGGACCTCCCAGCTGAGGCAGGGCTGCTGGTTAGGGGCCCCGTGGGGACCTGCTGCCTATGCAGTGCCTGCCACATGCTGTACACTGAGGACAACGTCCAGGCCTCGGAGGACCCTGACTGAAGTTAGTATTGCTGTCCCTTTGTACTAATAAAAAAATTTAAAAAGACAAAGAGTAGGTTAAGAATGTGCTTGGGCCACATGTGTTATGTGACCCAGGCCTGTGCTCTCACCCAGCACCCTGATGTGGGCAGAGAACTAACGTGAACCGAAGCTGCCCCCGGAGCCATGGTGACGGCCGCTATGGGCGCTTTCCTCTGCAGACGCCCGTCGATGCTGGGGTCCCTTGCTTGTTTCCCTCCTGTCTTGTGGGATCGGGGCCCACCAACTCCAGGGTGACCTCATCTTCACTTTGCTAATTACTCTGCAGCCACCCTCTTCCCAGAAAAGGCTATACCCTGAGCTCCTGGGGCTCACTGCTTCACATCCCTTTTAGGGGGTGCAATCCAAGCCCTCACACCCACTGGCCCTCCCTGCTGAGATTCTGAACCTGGGCTTGGTGTCCATGCCCTGGCCCTCCTGCCTGACCATTTCATGCAAGTCAAGGAGAATTCCAGCCTTCAGAATTCTCCCGGCGCCTTTCTCTCCTTTGGTTCCTCCTACATGTGAGCATTCGAGGCTCACAGAGTTCTTGTCCCCTCCTATGGGGTCGGGCAAGTGGGCAGCCGTGGAATCAGCCTCCAAGGAGGTACTGAGCAGGGGTGACAGTGCCAGCTGTGCTGTGGTCTCATCTGAGTTCGGGTCCTCCTGCAGCCCAGGCAGGTGGGCGTTGCCATCACAAGTCAGCTCCATGTGGTTGCAGGCCGGAGGTTGCCTCCTCTTGCAACCGTCGGCCAGGGGCTGCTCTCAGAAACTGGAGGCTGCTCTGAGTGCCTCTCCTAGTTGGCAGCATTCCAGCTGATGCCCCAGGAGAGTCTCTCTCCCCTGTCACCCCATGTAGCTGTGTTGCAGGCCTGTCTGTCTCAGCACCTTTGTACACTTGGGGGCCCGACCTGACAAGTGACATCTGCTGTATTAGTAGTCCTGCCTCCTCCTCCCTGGGTTTGGGCTGTGCTGGGCAGGAAGGAGGTTGGGAGAGAGGCCAGGTGAGCAAAGGAAAGACACAGGCTTTGTTTTTGGTGTAACAGGAAGCTGCTGGGCAAGCTGCTGTCTTTCCAGCCCTCAGTCTCCTTGTCTGTGAAGTGGGGCTGTGGTTCTCTCAGGGCTGGGGGAGCACAAGACCATAGCCTGGGGGTCACTGGCAGGTGTGCTGCCACTCACTAAACGTCAGCCGCTGCTGTTGCCAAGGGCACTGCTTGAGCGGCTGCCCTGGACATCAGCGCGTGGCCAGGGGTGGAGGCCGCACCTGAACGGGGTGCCCAGGTTGTGGGGAGGGCCAGTGCCAGGGTCACCACCTTGCCTGTCTCCTTCTCCGAGTTCCTGGATGGAGACAGGTTTTCTGTCATTCTTTGCTGTGGGTGTATTGTGTTACCCCAATTGTCCTGAGCAGGCTCCTTCCACGCACCCAGCGCTCCGCCCGCCTCAGGGCGCCTGTACCTGCTCTCTTGCCGATTCCCCACTCCCGCCGCACCAGCCTGCTGGGCCCTGCTGGCCACCTCTTCCCACGGCATCCGTAGCACAGAAAATGTGGCCGGTGTCTGAACCTTACTCTCATGATGTCCTGGGAGCTTTCTGGTCCACCTCCAGCCTCTTTCAATCACTTCGAGCACTAAGCCTCCCTGTCCACGTCAGTGCGTGATGGGGTCACGTCCAGAGCCTCCCTTTTTCTTCTCCTCCCTTTTTCTTTCTTTGACGTGCTCCCACCAGAGCCCACACTCGCCCACCAGCCACCTCCGCGTGTGCCTGCGAGGGGCTACGGACTCGTTCTGCTGAGGTTCCGGTTTTCCTTCACAGGTGCCCGACACAATAGCTTCTTTCTGGTACTTTTCTTCTTTCTTTTTCCCTTTGAGTTAAAATTACACATGTTGAAATAAACAAGTCTTAGCTTTAAAACTTTTGCAAAAGGATACACCCAAACACTGCACATCCTGTCATGATGTAGTGCTCCAGAAGTTCCTTCATTCCTCACCTCACCTTGGTTCTGTGTGTTCAAGAACGTCATATAAAGGGACTCAGACACTGTGTTTTGGTGGTCACTCCTATTGTTGATTGTGTCAGTCATGCGTTCTGTTTTAGCACTCAGTGGCATCTCGTTGCACCTGTCACCTATCAGTGGACACTTAGGTTGTTTCTAGCTCCAGCTACTGCCCAGAAAGCCTCTGTGCCTACCGTGGATAATATCTAGAAATAGATTGTCGGGCCCAAGGACAGGCTTATGTTTGGCTTTGGAAGAAACTGCCAAACATTTGTCCAAAGTGGTTGCCCTATTGACAGTCACGCCAGAAGTTTTCTGCTGCCTGTCTCTGCCACTGCTTTGCGCTTTTAGTCTTTCTTAGACATTCTGGAGTGTTAGTAATATCTCATCGTGGTTTCACTTGGTGTTTTCTTGATGACATATGATAACCGTGGTTTCCAAAGAGCTTCAAAAGCATGTGATAAAATCTGTGAGGTGAAGCCTCCAGGAGGTTTGGAGTGTGTCCGTGGTGAAGGATCAGAGCCAGAGGCTGCTCTGACTCTGGGCACATGAGGGGCAGCGTCCTCCCTCGGGCCCTGCCCCGGGCAGGCTCTGCCACGGCGATTCTGGCTGCGGGTGCTGGACCCGCTCCTCGTTCCAGGCTGTCAGTGCCATGGTGTTTCCGGGCTTCTTGGTCTCACGCTGTTGAATCCTCTCAGAGAAAAGAAAGAAGAAAGTCCTTGCCAGATAGATGAATCCTCCCCAAGAGCCACCTCCCTGGAGGGGGGCGAGGGGGTCTAATTAGCACCCTCGTTGGCAGGTACTAATTAGCTCCAGAGTTTTCAGGCTCCAGGAGCAAATGAGACTGAATGAGGGGTCCTAGGCCAGGGCTGAGCACTCAGCTCCCGGGCCTGGCAGCCTGGTGGCCTTGGTGCTCTGACTTCACTGACAAAAATGAAAAACACCTCTGCCTGGGTATTCAGGTCTCCCCTTGTATCCCTGACATGCCCTCAGCCACCTTCTCATTCACACTCCACCAATTCACACTCCACGGCTGGGGAGGAGAGGAGAGATGCAGGAATAAGTCCCTGATGTTTTCACTCTTAACAATTGCCAACGTCTGTCACGACGGGTTGTGGCATCTGTTGAGTGTGTGGGACCCAGCCGTAAGAAGCAGCAGGAAGGGGGTGATGTCAACAGCTGTTTATTGTCTCGTCCTTCTGGGGGACCCTCAGGGAGCATCTGTGCAGGCCTTGCCCAGCACGGTGGCTGCCACCCCTGCCTTCCTGGGCATGTGGGTGCATCGCCCTGACCTCTCCTGCATCCTCACACAGCTTCTGCCTGTGTGTCAGTCTGTGTCCACGCGTCCCCTTTTGATAAGGACACCAAGCAAATTGGCCTAGACCCACCCTAATGACCTCATCTTAAATAACTGCATCTGCAGAGACTGACTCTATTTCCACATAGGGTCATATTCTGAGGTTCTGAGAGTTAGGACTTTAACAATTCATCCCTCAAAAGGGGACCTATTGTGTCATCAGAGTCAGACCCCTCCTATCGAGGCAGACTCCCCTATCCTGGGGTATGGCCACTGCGGGGTTGCCCCCAGGCAGAACTGGGCAGGTAGTGCCCAGGAAGAAACCCCTGGCCTCTCCCCAGCTCCCAGCCTCTGGCCCTCCCCAATGCCTCCCTCGGGCCAAGCCCACCCAGAAGCCAGAGCCAGGGCCCAGGCAGGGATAGGCCTGAGGGCAGATGCTCACGGAGGTCTCACCAACGCTCAGGCCAAACCTAGTGGGATTGACCAACTCACCGAGCCCCAGGTCACCCCAGCTCACTCTGTCCTCTGCCAGCAAAACACACTAAAAGAAGAAACAGCACGGCCAGTCCAGAGTGAAGCCCACCTCACAGACCCCTGGTACTACCTCCCGCTGTGAGTTGTCCCGGGCCTGCTTCAGCCTCCTTGTCCAGTGTCCAGCTACTCTGGAAGGGAGAGGAAGCCCAGTGTCTCTGCACTGCCATCGGAGGTTTTCATAAGTTATATTTAGAGACAAGAAGTGTGACTGATTTTAAAGTCACTCATTCACACCCCTGAGGCAGGTGTAGGTCAGGATGTTCCTAGCAGATGTTGGCAGGAATCACGTTCTTCTCAGGGCCCCACCTGCTGAGGTCTCTGGGTGTCTGCGGTGTTGCAGGCAAGAGGTGGGGGCAGAATTAACCATGTGTAAAGGGAAGACGCTCAGGGCACCTCCCTCCCAGGTGGACTCGGAACCGTGGATGCGTGGCAGGGCCTCACCTGTCAGCTCCGGGGCGGGGCCAGGCAGGTGCTGAACTAGGGAGGGGCTGCCTGCCCCATCAGACACTTAGGGGAAGGGGGCAGATTCTAGGTGAAAAGTGACCCTGACAGTGACCGCATGGCCCAGGCATTTCCTGTCCAAAGGATGGAAAACAGATTGCAAAAATTAGCCTTAAGTCCAGTGGTCACTTGGGAGCTGCCAGCAAAGTTCAGTTTCCCACCTCGGCCCCACACCTGCTGGGCTTTCTCCAGATGGGCCCCACAGGTGCTGTTTCTTCTCCCTGGGTGTCTAGTCTCATCCCCTCGGCCTCCCTGGAAATGTCACCGGCCCAATCTGAAGCTCACATGCCTCCTTCGCACGGTGTGGGACACTGGGGCGTGGTGGCAGGCTCGTTATTTCTGCAGAGCCTGTGTTCCCAGAGCAGCCGGGTTGTCCCCAGGAGCCTGTTTCTGGCAAAGGGCAGGGCCATACTGGTGTCTTGGCTGTCGCACTCCTGATTAAAGGGGCTTTCTTTTATTTTATTTGTGTGTGCTTTGTTTTTGAAAGTAGGATTTCTGGTGTGGGTTCTGGTTTGTTGTGAAGATGAATGCAGAAAATGGGCAAAACTGGAGGTCAGAAAACAGGGAGGTGAGTCAGCCGACCCGCCGGGTGAGCTGCTGGGAGCCTTATAAATATTGCACCTCTGTCTCTGTGAAGCCTCCTCTTCTGAGAGTGGGCAGTGAATTCACACACACTCTGGGCAGCAGGGACCTGCTGGCGCCTCCAGAGCAATCGCTGTGGAAGGGGCTCTCAGGAGCTGGGCAGAGATTGGCTTTTTATGCTCCTTTAGCCGAGGTAGCATTGAGAAGGATTTCTGGGGTAATGAAAGGGACTTGGTCCACATCATTTACCTTGAAAGGAGCAGGCGTTCTGCACACAAGCCAGATTGTCCTGACCAGCAAGCTGAGCCCTTTCATCCCCAGGAGGGAAATGCTCTTTGACTCCAGGACACAGCCCTAGAGCTGCCGTGCTGTTCTGGAGTGAAAGGGGGTCCAGGGTCTTGAGGGCACCTGCTGGGCGGGGATCAGAAATGCCTCAGTGCAGTGTGCTCCCTGCCAAGGGCAGGGTGTGGCAGAGGTCCCCCTCGCCTCTGAGCCTGTCCCCTGTGCCTTCTCTGCCCAGTGGAAAGGCCGGGGAGCAGCCACCTGCTCTATCGTGCTGGCAGTAATGGCCATTGCCTGCAGCATCACCATTGTCGTCTTCTATTGTGTAGTCACTACACTAAGCACAGTTGATCTTTCCTCATTTCACTAGAGGAAACTGAAGCTTAGAACCTTTAAGTAACTTTCCTGGGGCCACACAGATTTCTAGAGCTAGCAGCAAACTTGGCCAGAGTCCAGGCTTCCTCCAGCGGGGTGCAAGCAGCTCTTCCCTCCCTCACTTCTTCTCTCCCTCACTCCCACCTCGCTCTCTTCTCCTTGCGGGTCTTCCTTGCCCCTTTGTTGTTGACAACATGGAAGAGGCAGGCACATTTTCATATTTATTTTGTTTCTCGAATGGGGTTTGATGCTGCCTGTCCATAATTCAAAAAGCAGGTGAATCAGAAGGCCTGTATTTCTATTAGACAAACTCATCTTTGAAATATAATTCTTTGTTCTTTCTCCATGGACCATGGAGCCCAGCTAGAATGAAGGTTGGCCGAGCTCCTGCAAACATACAAGGCCTTCTGATCTGAAGGTGTGAGTCAACAAGATAATCCACTCGCTAAATGTTCATCCTTAAAAGCTGGGCTACAGCTGGGAAAACATTGGCACACCCAGGCCATGGCCACAGGGCGGCTGCAGGCTTTATTGCAGCCCACCTGCCTCGATGCTGGACAGTCAACATTTATTGTTCCTGCCAAACGCTAGCTCATCAGGATTATTCACTCAGTAACTTTCCCCGCTGCCTCAGGAGGTGTCATGAATGATTCCCACTTTGCAGATCAGGAAGCAGAGGGACCTGCCTGTGTTCTCACAGCACCTGCTGTAGGACCTGGCGCTGTCCCAGCAGGGGTGGCAGGCAACGGAGACAGAGTAGACACAGTGACTTTGTCACCTCTGATCCCAGAAACATTGGTGAAAAAGCGAAAATTGAATCGACCCAGCAATGAGCAACTGTGCCACATACACAAAGAAATCCTGCTTTAAGTAACTTTTTCCATTGGTTTAAATGACACAGCCAGGTGTCATTGGGGTGTCCTGCAGACACAAGCAAAGTCATTTTGATGATTCTGCAGGAAGTTCCCTGATGATGAGACAAATGGGAAACTCCTTTTCCTTCCCATGAGAAGGTCATCTGCCCAAATCTTGGGAGAAGAGTACCCACAACATTAATTATTTTCTTCTAAAGGAATTTATTTATTCATACTTGCCAGAACATGATTCTGCAGTGTCATCCATAGCGCCAGGAGACACCGAGGGAAGGCCGGGGCCCTGTCATCCTCCCTGCCGATTCCTCAGCGCTGGCACACTGGGGATGGAGGTTATATCGTGCGTCTCATGCCTTCTTTGTCACGGTGCCTGTATGCTGTGTTTGTCACCTCGAGCACATTCCTCACAGGAATGCTCCTGTCCTCCCTTCACTTCTTCCCTTTCATTTACCTGTCTGGTCATTCCTTTGCTCTACACCTTTTTGTACTGTCTTGTCAGTACGTTTCTTGTCCAGGGAATATAGCCTGGGGACTGGATGTCGTTCCGAACTGACAGTCTGTCTTTTGATGGAATACGTCAGTCTGTTGTACATACTGGCTAATTACTTGGTTCTATTTCTGTCGTTTTAAGTTTATTATTTATTTTTTGGTTCCTTATTTTTCCTTTCCCTGTATTTTCTGGTCCGTTCCTTGGCAGCATTGTAATGGCAGCTTCCGTTCGCCAAGGGCGTGGTCAGCTGGAGGGCTTGTCACTGCTCCGAGAAATGTGGGGCAGGTGCCTCTGCCACTGGGGTGCTCTGGGGGCCTCGCTCCTGCCCACGCACCCCGGCCCCTCAGGCCCGGCCCCTTGAGGGGAGCTTTGGACTCCCATTTCCACCCATGGCCAGGCTAACTCTCAGATTTTGCCGAATTAATACTTTTCCTTCTGGACTATTGTTGGGCTTTGCTTGTGGTTGAATTCAGAAATACTTCAGTTTCAGGACTATTTACTTAGCTCCTGTATTTCTCATTCCCAGATAAGTTACTGCCATCTCTGATGTTTACGTGTGTATTTATCTGCCACGTGTCTGTGTGTGTTTGCTTATTTTAGGGGGCGTCGCAGCCACTGCCTCCCAGGTATTTCCCTAGAAAGGTGCTCTGAGTGTTGACAACCACCTTCCTTTGCCCCGACACCTGAAGTGGACAAGATCCTGGGGCCGCGCTCTTCCTTCTGTGGTCCATAGACATTAACATAAGAAATCCGAGGCCGGTCCGTTTCTTCTTTTGCCCTTCACTTGTTCTTTACCTCTGAAGTTTTTAGAATTTTTCTCTCATTCTTCCACTCGGGGATTCCCCCTAAACATCCTGGCCATGGAGCTCTACTCAGCTGTCCCCTGGCACCTGTGGACCTGGCCTGTCTTCCTGCAGCTTGTGTGGGGCTTGCCCCTCCTCCCTCTGCCCCTCCCCCCCGGAGCTCTGGTCCAGGGGCCCCAGGTCCCCAACCTGTCTCCTCCCCTCTGGCCACCTTGCTCAGGGTTCCCTCCCTTTGCTTCCTGCCGCTGTGCTCTGAAGTCTTTTCCTCTCCGTCCTCTGTAGCACTAATGTAGTTCTCAGCAGAGACCGTTCTCTATTCCTGTTTAGCTCCTATTTTCCAGTAGGAAACAAGGTATTTGCTCTGCAACAAGCCATGCAAACTCTGTGTTCCCACCGGCCTCACTCAGGTCTCTGTGCTCTTTCCTCCACCTCTGACAGCTGTTTCCTCAGGCCATTCTGGTCCCCAACTTCCACTCATGGTGCAGGCCCAGCCTCAGAGCCCTGCCAGAGCTCCTGTCTGGCCCCAGAGAGAACCCTGTCTGCTCAGGGCCACCCCCTCCACCCTCAGCATGGAGCCTGCAGCCTCCTCCTCAGCTCCTGGGCCCAGGAGACCCAGCGCCCAGGCCACATGGGTCCTACTGGGGGTCTCTGTGCAGACCCTTGAGGCCGCCACTGTGACAAGAGTCCCTGATGCCTGCCCCAGGCTCCTGTCTGGTCGGGGATAGGATGGAGAAAGTTCCGCATTTATTCCCAGGATTCTAGCGTAGCAAAAGCCCACTGCCCCCTCCAGCCCACTCCCAGGGCCCCCCTCAGCCCACTCCCAGGCCCCCCCTTCCCTCCACTCATCTATGCCTCCTCCCACACTCAGAAGTGGGGGCTGGAGCTAGAGGAGCTGGAGTCCACACCCGTTTCGTCTCCCGGCACCAGTAGAGGCCCCTTCCCTAAGCACCCCTCTCTGGGGCTCGTATTAATAGGTACGGTCTCATTAAGGAGGTCTATGGCAGGTCCTCTCAGTGGTCGTCAGCCACCCCTCAGAATTTTCGTTTGTTTCCATAATCCCTCCTTGAATTAGGGTGCACAGAGTGAGCAGGAGCACAGGAGATTAGCAGCAACGGCCATTCCTAGTAGCGTTTGGTCTGAGTCTGGGCTCTGAATTGAGCAACCACGTGCTTTAACTACATTCTCTGGCATACTCCTCACAACACCTGGTGAACTGGGCCCTATTGTTTTTGTTTTCCAGATAAGAAAATGAAAGCATCAAGAAGTAAACAAATTGCCTGAGGATGCTCAGGAGGTAAGTGGCCGGGGGGTAGCCGTGGAGCCCAGGTCTGCTGGGCTCCAAAGCCTGGCACGTTTCGATCGCACTCAGGCACTTGGTAGCCTCCACGGTCTGCGCGTCTGTCTGCCCGACGCAGTCTGTGCCATCTGCGCCTGGACTATGCGGCCCAGGAGGGCGGACTCAGGGGGCTTCATCACCCGACAGACCTGACAGCCCTCTTGTGGCCTGGCGAGCCCCGGGCACCCTACAGACACTTTAAAGGAGCAGATCAACACCACTAGAGCCTCTTCCTGCCCTCTGAGGATGAGTGCTCCTCTCAGTGACCTGTAGCCATGCATGCAGGGCAAACAGAGGGAGGTGTGGTGTGTGGGGTCAGCAAGCCCCCCCTGAAAATTCTGTACTGGGCACCACGGACCACGGGGCAGAGGAGGAGGGATGGGCTGCGCCTGGGGGGCGACAGCATGGAGAGCTGGCTGCCTGGCTACCAGCCCTCAGGGAGCAGCTCAGCCCTGGAACACTGAATGGGGATGCAGTGGGGCTGCCTTCCTGGGGCATCCAGAGGTGAGATCCGTAGGCCCCGGGGGACAGAAAATGTATGTTGGAGCAGGAGAAGGAATCGGGCCCTGGCTTAAGCCTGGAGTAACTGAGTCCAGGGAAGTAGCTAAGTAAAAGGCACCTGGGCCTGACCCCGCGCTGCAGACTGTGGCCAGACCCTTCCTGAGCAGATCCCAGGGGCCGAGCAGCCAGCGCTGCAGAGCCTGGCCTCTCTCAGAGCTCTGAGCTAGCTCCTCCCACCCAGGCCATAAACTAGGGGCCTCTACAGGAGAGGGGCTGTGCTCCCCAGCTCTCACCCACCCTGGCCACCGCTGCCTGGGGCGTGAGGGCACACGTGAGCGAACACGTACCTGCTGGAAGGCCAGGAGCAAGACTTCTACATTCAGGTTGTACTTTTCTTCCCTAAGGGAGAAAATTTTAGAAAGATTAATGATTGTGAAGACAAATATTTTTTAAGATTACTGGTGGCATGTCTTTGCTCATCAATTTCTCTTCTTTGGGTCATTAAACCCTGAAGTCTTAAATGGAAAGATGCTCACTCAATTAAAGCACGGCTGAGACGCGCCTGCCAGGGAAGCCACCCCAAGGCCTCCTCGGCGTTTGTGTCTGTGAAAGCTGCGCTTTGTCCAATCTCTGCACATCAGCCTACAAATATGCTCTTAAGTGGCGAGCAGCTCTGATGGCACAACTGCCGCCGCGCATCTGTCTGTCTCCAGCCCTGCTTGTGTCCCACAGCTCTGACGTGCGGCCTTGCACGCTCCTGCGCCCTGGAGCCCTATCCGCTTCAATGTCCCCTCGCTCCCAACCCCGGCAGGGGACAGGCAGGAAATGTGGTCAGAGCAGCCACTCTGATGTGTCTGGACACAGGAAAGCTGAGGAGGTCCACAGAGCTTGGTCCACCTTTTCCAGTAAATTCCATGGCCGTGTCCCTAACAAGCACCTGGCTGTCAACAGGCCCCCTCTGTGGAACTAGAGAGAAGCCAACAGGCCCTGGATCAGCCTTCTTGTCCCTCAGGTGAAACGAGCTCGCAGAGCATCCACCTTAATTAGACATAGACACTGACCTCAGCGATTCACTCAGTGCTCTCTCCGTACACCTCAATGAAACAATAGTAAAGAGGTTTTTTTTAAAAAAAAAAAAAAAAAAACAAGAAAAACACAAACCCGGGACAAAAAAAAAATGAGAAAGAGATAATAAGAAGAAAATTTTGGAAGCTGGGCAACAGGTGCAGCTGAACAAGCAGAGGTGAGCCTGACACCGCTCCCTCCTTCGGCTCTCTGGAGGGCCAGCCAGTGCTGCAGCTCCAGGGGTGCCGGCGAACAGCAGATGTGGCTGGAAGTCTATTTCAGGAGGAGGTGGGCCACCAGGGGTTCCTGCACCCCCAGGTAGACTGCTGCCCCCAGGTGGAGCCTGTAGGATGGGAGGAGACGCTGCACCCAGGGCTGCTGGGCAGAGCTGAGGGCAGGAGGATCCAGGGCATCTGTGTCATCATGGGAGGCTCATCCCCTTTGCCTGGGAGTCTCCCAGCCCCCAGCAGCGACCATGTCAGGTTCCTGGCAGGAGGTTGGGGGCTTCATTTCTGGAGAAACTGATGGGCCCATGAAAAAAGATTCTAAACACTTCCAGAGACTTAAGAGCACACAAATAAGTAAAAGGATTAGAACCAGAGTTCATCAGACTTCTTAACAGGAACATCTGAAGCCAGGAGACAATGGAAAATTGTCTCTAAAATGTTATGGGGAAAAATGGTTTCTTAGAAGAATTTTAATCCAAACTGTCAAGGGAGACTGTTTCAGACATACAATTGCTCAATAAACACATCTCCCAAGAATGTATCAGTGAAATAAGAATATGCCCAGATGGACGAAGACTTGGGATTCAAGTAACTGGGCATCTAAAAGAAGAGGGGGAAAGGATGTCTGCAGCCAGAGGGAAGGACACCGGAGAACACGAGTGTGGAGGAGGAGGGCAGGTGGCTGCAAGGGGACATCTCCCAGACAGATGTAAACAACAGACCTCTTGCATTTTGAAAGCCTCTTGCATTTTGAGAGATTTACAGTTCTCACTGAGAGTTTAGGGATAAATTAGTGATAAGTATCATGAAAAACTAATCCAATGAAGAAGCAAACCAATTAAGTCCAGGAAAAACAAACCAAAAAACATTGTATGCAGAATAAAATGTAATCATAGTATACTACCTGGCTCAGCTGCAAGTGATGATTACATTGTCATCAAATTTAACTGATCTACTCAAATATCAAATATTCAGAATTTACAAACAACAGTGGGTGTGTCGGGGGAAGCCTGTGTAAGAAAAGGGTATGCAGTATAGGAAAGCAAAGTTCTCATTTTCCATGATATGAAGTCTGTGGATGAAACTTAAAGGAAGTGAAGAAATAGAAATATAAGCATGGTATTTAGAAATGTGGAGATAAATAGAAGCTGCTAAAAGATTTTGAAAGAATTGCTTCTGGGGGTGGAATGGGCAGTGGCTTGCAGATTTATCTGAGTTTTTAATATAGATCAGGTGCAGTCAATATGTGACTGATAAAAACATCTTTTGATGTTTAAAGGAAGAATAATAGAATACTGGGTTTTCATATCTGGTCTGATGAGCACAGCCACTTGTGCTGAGTTTCTACCACTTTCTAGCATTTTCCAGCATTGATACAGTTGATGAGTATGAATAATTCAGGACTAGAAATGTTTGTAGGTTTTTGTAACTAGCTAAAAAAAATTAACTGATTTTCATCTCATTATCTAATTATTCTCTATTCCCTAATTATCTGTGTGGACTTTGCAATAACTGTGGAAAATGGTAAAAGATGGGGTGGGAAACCATCAAGATTTACTTGTACTGGGCTGTTGTGTCATTTCTGATTTTAATTTGGCAATGAGGGAAACTGTCTTTCCCTGAGCAACCGTTTTGTGGCTTTAAGCTGCGTTCTGCATCTGTGTCTCTAAGTACAAATTCCACCCGAGGGGCTTTGAGAATTCATGCTCAGTGTGATGTTGTTTGGAAGATATATTTAGCCAGAAAGTTGACTTTGCCACTTCCTTTGCCTCTGCTTCTGCCCTGAAAAGACAATTAAGGTGCTTGGGTCCTACATCCCGGAGTTGCCAACTTGATGCTGCAGAGGGAAATGTGGGAGCAGATGTCACCGGGGTTCAGGTCTCCAGATGCTGCCAGGTATGCCATCCTTCCTGTGTCCACTTGCCTCAGCCTCAGCTCCACACAGCTCCCAGGGAGCAGCGAGCCAGGCAGGGGCCGCATTTGACCACCCCCCAAACTCAGAGCCATCCTCACCACCACCTTGCCACTTGACATATGAGAGCCCAAAGCACAGAGAGGTTGAGTGGCTCGCCCAAAACCACACAGCTGAGGCATGGGAGAGAGGAGGGGAGTCCTCATCGAAGTAACATTGAGATCTGTGCTCATGTGTAGGTCATGGCTGTGCCAATGTGAAAGTTGTCAGAATCACAACGGAGTCACTAATGTTGAGAAAACCCTGACAAATAGAGCTGGGGAAGCCATGAAGGGGATTCTCACCCTTCTATACCCAGTAACAGAAAAGTCTCTGCAAGAACCACAACCTTGCACAGAGGCCATTACAGCCTTACACAAAACATACTTCTGCAAGGACATCTGCCCGGCAACTGCCTGTCCAACCTTGGACTGCCGTTACCCTTGTTATTGATCTTTGTAGTCATGAATATTTATCTCACGACAATTATGTAATCCTCCTCATTTTTCCTTTTCAAACCTTTGTCTTCTGCCAGCTCCCTGCGTGTGCACGTAGCTCACTCTGCATGCATGCTCCTGTTGGCACGCCTTCTTCCCCAACCAACATCTTTTCCTGTAGAGCCTCTCTCTGCTGTTCGGTTCCACACCAGTGGCCGTGTGGCCCTTGGCAAGC
Source organism: Cheirogaleus medius (assembly GCA_008086735.1). Taxonomy (NCBI): domain Eukaryota; kingdom Metazoa; phylum Chordata; class Mammalia; order Primates; family Cheirogaleidae; genus Cheirogaleus; species Cheirogaleus medius. The sequence continues at coordinate 3,182,989 of VBSM01000605.1, read as the reverse complement.
CCCTGGGTCTGGACTGTGCCTGGGTTCCCTGGTCCTCCATGTGCTCAAGGGCGTGCCAATCCCACTTACCGCGAGGACTCGGTAGGATAGTGCTGGAAGCGTGGGAACAGTGGGCACAGGACAGGTGTGAGGGGCCGTCCTTCCTGTGTTTCTGTTGTCCTCAGTGTTGCTGTTCAGTCGCTCCCCAAAGAGCATTGTCCCTTTTAATTTAGAGATACATTTGGATTCCGTGTGGCTGGAAATTGCAAAGTCTGCAGGACAGTTCCCTGGGAATGGACACTTGGGGATTCTTAGGAAGAAGGGGTGATGGCCTGGGGATCTTCGAGCTGTGTCCTGGGCCCCCTCTTGCACCCGAATCCGCAGACCGTAGAGGAAGAAACAGGCTATGGGAGGACTCATGCTCTGTGGTCCTGAGACAGTCACCGGAGCTGGGTCCACAAGTGCTAAATCACGGGGAGACACGGGGAGCTGCCCAGTGCCTTCTCCTGTGTGCGGGCGGGCTGGGTAGCACCGTCCCCCTCTTTTTTTGTGGTGGCTATGCCAACCCAACCCTGAAAGGACATAAATGAGCATTGGCAGCCAGAGCCAGGGCTGCTGGACATAAAGCTACTCGTGCCACCCCGAGGACAGTTTGATGTCCTGGACCTGAGGGCACCAACCCTGAAGGGATATGGGTAGATGTCAGCAATCAGAACCAGGGACGCCAATGCAGATCCCCCGTGCAGCAGGCTGTGGCCCTGGCCATTGTCCCAGGCCCTCACTGCCGTCCTAGGGCCAGAATCACTGGCACTCTGTGTGCCATGGAGTAGGAAGCCCTGGCAGGGCATCATGGGTGTTAGACAGGGAGGGGACCCTAGAAATCAGCTGACCTGTGCATGGGGCATCTTTATTCAAACCAAGTCTGGTGGGAGTCTGGTGTGTGAGCTGATGGAATGGCTATACTCAAACCATGAGTGCGGGACCCACAACTCTGCCTGCCCACACTTGATGGGCCCTGAGATCCTGAAGCATGGCTGGAAAGCCTGGTCTGGTTGGCAAGGATAACTGTGACAAGGATGCAGGCCCAATGGGGCATGGCTGTCCCTGGCACAGGGCAGCATGCTTGATCCTCTAGAGCATGTCCTCGGGAGGGCCCTGGGCCCCAGCACAGGCTGGGGCTAGCCAGGCCTCTGCCATTAGCCTTCCCTTTTTCTAGTGGGATTGGTGCGAGCATCTTGGTCCCTCGAGCAGCCCATGGTGGGTTCTGTTCCCAGACCCTAAAGGGAACCTGTGGCCCTGGTCAACAAACAGCACAACAGGAAAATGTACATGAGCGGGGCCAAGATTCCTCTCCTGTGTCTTCAAAGAGGGGCACACTTTCTGCCCTGTTGCCCCAATTTTTGTGGGTGTGGACTGACTCTCCTCTGGTTAAGACATCATAGCTGTTCTATCCTGAAATTGTGACTTCCTGGCACTGCCTCTGCCCACAGGCCAGGGGTTCTCTGGCTGCCTCGGTAGGCACCCCTACAGAGTTTGCTGAGACACAGGGCTGGGCCCTGTCCCCAGCTTTCCACCCTGCAAGTCTCAGATGGGACTAGGGAGCTGAATTCCTCGTGAGTGCCCCGGTGGTGCCTACCCTGCTGGTCTGGGAACCCCACTCTGAGAAGCCCTGCCTCGGCTTCTACAGGGTGGGACAAGAGGGCCACGGGTGTCCATAGTAGCCTGAAATGCAGCTACATTTCAGCCTTGATTTCCCTCTCCTGGTAAGCAGAGTTAGGACCTGGGCACCCTCCCCAGTTTGTCTCAGAAGGAGAAAACTGTGTCCCTGCTGGGCCTCCATGCTGCCCAGTCCACGTGCGCAGCCTCAATGCCATTTCATCTGTACCTCTGGAAGGAATGCGGTTTCCAATTAGAGCCTGTGTCGTGTGTGTGCCCAGGGCACTCACCCAGGCAGCCGCACAACAGGCCCCTCTCTTGAGGATCGCGGTGGAGCACCCTTGTCCAGATGTCAACATGGCCGCACGGCCGCAGCAGCTGTGCCCTGCAGGCAGCAAGATGTGCCGCAGTGGGAACAACTCTGGGCTGGCCCCAACAGCCGGATCCTAAATAAGCTGCTCGGAGGAGCCAGTTGCCGCTCACCCCTGATACCGCAGGCCTGTGGGACAGAGGAGAACTCATGCCCTGGGGCCCGTGGAAGCCCTGCCAGGAGCTGCGTGGACTCTAGCTGGTGGCTGACTCAGGGCATTGGCTGCTGCCTCAGATTTGCCCACAGAAACCTGGCTATGGCCGCTCAGCTAGGGTTGGGGCTGGGATCCTTTGTTCTTCGGAATCCAACATCCCATCATCCAGCCCCCACCAATGGGAGTGGGGAAGTTTCCAGATCATTCAGAGGAGAGTGGGAGCTTGGCCACCAGCCTGGTCCCACAGGAGACCCCAGGCCCACGTGCCTGTGCGCCTCATAAGCACAGCTCATGGGCACATGCTCACTCAGGGCCCGGAACCTTCTCTGTGCTCTGCGTCCTGCTCTACTTCTTCTCTAGAAAATGCCGGATGCCAGCCTATCTGCAGCCTCTAAACCTGCGCTGCCCGCAGCCTGGGCCAGGCACGTGGCTGGACTGTCCTGACAGCTTGTTCCGTCTGCCTCTCCCCCTAGTCGCCTGAAGGCAGGGTCTGCGCAGCGTCCCCAAAACAACAGAGCCCCAGCCTCGCCCCGGCCTCACTGCCCACACCCTGATCCCAGCATGTTCTCCCACGCCTCACCCTTCTTCCCTGTGCCCGGCCAAAGCCTGGGGATGCCCAGGGGCCCCAATCTCTCCACCCACCTCCAGCCCAGCGTGTTCTGTGGGATCTGTTTCTGGAGCGTCTGGAGCTGCTGGCTCCTCTTACGGAGGTCTGAGTCGACCTTGTCCCTGCCCAGCTTGATTCGGAATCCTGCAGGGACATCACATTCCACTCAGATTAAAGGCCAAAGCCCACAGCATTGGCACGCGGCCTGCTGGTCTGCACCGCCTGCTTCTCCCTGCTCATTTCCTGCCCTCTCCTCTGTGCCAGCCTGGAGGCCAGCGAGCCTCAGGTCACTCCCCAGCCCTCGAAGGTGCAAACATCCTCTGCTGAAGGAGGCCTCGCCCCTGCACCCGCCTGCTTTGTGGTTCTCTGGAGCCATTCTATGTCCTGTATGTAACCCGAGCGTTGCTTTCCTTGCTCTCAGTAACTACAAGTTCATGAGTGAATTTGTCGTTACACTCTGACACAGAGGACATGCTTAAAATATAGCTTCTCTCTGACATACATCTTCAACTCTCAGATTTAGTTCGCCACTTATACATTACTATAAATCAGCACTTACCATTTCCATGTGTGCCATGCATACCATGTAGTTACATATCACTAACTGTCCACTGCGAGCCCTGCTAGTGTGGGCGGGTCCCAGACGAGCTCAGGGATGTCACAGCACAGAGCACGGTGTAGTGCAGCGTGGCGGGAGGAAGGCGCTGCTGGTCCTGGTGCTAGGCAGGAATGAGCCACCCCACAGAATCTGGATTGAGTCCCAGGGAATTCCTGGTGGGGGCAGCTGTGGGACTGAAGAGCTGCAGGGTGGGGCAGGGCAGACACTTCACCTCCAGGAACCCCATGCCCCAACCCCGGGATGGGCAGCTTCTCAGGTACAGAGAAAGCACTGCCCAGTCCTCAACATTGTGCATTAGCATATTTGTGAGTGACACTCAGGTAATTTAACCTACAGATATTAGTCATGATAGGAGACTTAAGAAGCTCTGGTTTATAGGTTCTCCACTTTCCTACATTATATCCCAAGAACAATATAATCATGGATCCCACCGTGATAAAAACAGTAAGTTGCTTTCCGTGGTGTGTTAAGGGGCATAAATTTCCAGTGCTGTTGAGAATAAATTTCACGTTATGGATTTAAATGCCAAGTGATGATTGCACTAACAACTATAGATAGATAGGATAAACGTTACTTCTGCAAAACTGTAAAACATAAATTAATGTTTTGTTACATGCAATGAATGTTCCTGCTTTGACTAAAACATGAAAAATGTCCCTGATTGCACTAACTGCGATGATACTGGTGTTGGTTGGGCCAGGGCTCCAGGGTGGGACATATCTGTCACCGTCACAGTGCACCGAGGTTGGCCTCCACTGGGCCAGCAGAGCTTGTGGTGGCTCACACTTCTCCCAGCTCCACATCAGTGCCGTGACACCGTGGGAGCGTTTGCACTAGATAAATTGGTGAACACTGCAAATTGGGAAGATTTCTTCTTTCTTTTCCTTGAGAGCCAGTTGTGGACTACGTGCCAGCACAGCACTGCCTGTGTCTCACCTCAGCCACACGCATACCCAGGTGTTGGTCTCTGTGGAGATTCCCTGCCTAGCTCCAGTCGTCTCTGACCCAGCATACTGCAGCGCAGATGGATAAACTGAGGTCTGGAGAGCCTAGAAGCTTGCTGGAGATAGCACGACTTACAATAGCAAAACTAAGAAAAGAAAAGCCAGTTTTCATCCTACCGAATCTGTTGCTTTCCCCTTGCCATATTGATGTGCCACCATGGTAGCACCCAGTGTGTAGGGTTTTGAGGCAGGAAAACTCATTAGAGTTAATGAAGTTAATAACTTCAGTGAAGTTATGCTTTATTTGGAATATTGCAAAAGAGTACATTCACAAAAATTATTAGTGAATGTTCCATTCATAGGATACCTTTCAATGTTGTTCAGCTGTGGTAGTTATCTTTTATTAGTAGTGAAAACATATTCCCCTAATTATTCAAAATCATCTCTGGACTGATAAGTATACAATATAAATATTTTATAGGTGTAATTCAATTAATCTCCAAAGAAAAGTATCTGTTGGATGCATGTAAACATAACTGGTTAAATTGTGCATCTTCATTTCTTCCACTCCAATGACTGAGACTGCAGAATAGACTATAAAAATTGCACCAAAGAGCTTATTCTTTCTTTATCGCCTGTCAAATTATTGCTGCAACGCCCATAGTTGGTGGTGAAACATTGTGATCCACTGCTAGCTAGCAATGAAACGCCAAGTGTGAGTTGTGCATTGAGTTTAGGTAATGTACCAGAAAACACTGCATGAAAACACTAATTTTCTCAATGTATGTTAGTAGACACGGTGTTTACCAATGAGAAGTGAAGATGTTTTTAAACAGAGTTTGTTAACTTGAAGTCTTGGCCAGGCTGCACAAAAGTGTTCTCCAGCTTGTGCTAAAATTGGGTGTGGAGCGTTCTCAGGCTGCCAAGGTCTTGTCCAGTCCAGCTGTCCATGGTGATGTCCCAGAGCATGTGGACCCCATGTCAGACTTACTCATTCGCTATTTACTGCTTTCCTCACATTGGGTCAGGCACGGGTAGCTTCTCCCCATGGCTCCTTGGCACCTCTCCCAGCCGTGCACACCAGCCCCGAGGGACAGCTCCGTGCTGTTCCCCCTGGAGCCAGCCGCACCGTTGGAGGAGAGCAGGGAGCTCTGTAACAACGCATCTCAGGCTGTTGAGCATAGAGCTAGTTTAATTTAATTTATCTGGCCTATAAAAATAAAATAAAGAGAAGTACGAGATGTGTTATTATCAGCCTTAGATGACACCGGCATTCAAACATTTTATTATCTTATTATTGAACAGCGTCTCCCAACAAGGGCCTCTTTGTCTCTTACGCCATTCTTAAGAAACCTATTCTTCAGTTTTAAGGAATAATTGTTGTCTAAGAGCATGAGGAAAAAAATAGTAACTCGTGGATTTTAAAAGTGGTTAAACTGAATATGGTCCACTAAAAGCTGGTTTCAGCCTTGCCCAATTTGACATTCCGTTGGGCTCTTTGCTTAGATTTCTGTGACGTGGTCAGTCCCTCACAGTAGGTGGGCATCATCCTGCGTCTTCTTAAATAATCCTCATGAATCGCACGCATAATGTGGAAGAAGGGTCAACCTCTGCGGGTGTCCGTGGCCCCAAGCATCGCTGAACATCACAGGCAGCATCCATTTGTTCATTGCCAGAAAGTTTTTACTGCCGCTGGTGCTGTTGAATAAAGGCGTGGAGTGAGCCAGGTCTTTGTCTCACACTGATGAAGATCTGACGGTGAGATGGGTGCAGAGCCCCCTGCACAAAGCTAGCAACCCCTTTCTGCGCTCCAGCACCCAGCAACATCATGCATTCATTCAACAACCACATTTAAAAGCAGTTGTCGAAAGGCCTTGAGAATCACTTGGACCCAAGCAGGGCCGCAGTGCAGTGGGAACCGTGTTCCCAGGTGAGGGGTGGGTAGTGAGGCCTCCTTTCAGACGGAAGTGGGCATTTGCCTCTGCTTTTCAGTTACATTTATAGCATAATTATTGTCACTTCCTAATGACATTCTCACGATCCCAAGAACTGAGTCTGACTGGACTATATCTAAAGGGTTTGAGCAGGAAGATGAAGAAAATTATTTCTTGATGTAATTTGCTTAATAAATTAAGTACACTTATATATATATATATATATCTTATGCCTTATTAAATACAACTTTATGAAGCTTTTTTCTGTGTGTGTGTGGAACATTTTGAATATATGTAAGATTCTAAAGAAGAAAATAACACCATTCCTGAGCTCATTTCCAGAGAGAAATCTTTGTGACAGGTGTGGCCCATTTGAGTTGGCAATTCTACCACAAGCATATATATTAATAGCTCCCCCAAATTCTCCATTCTGTAAAATTTTTATAGTAAAAATATGATTGAGGTCAACTCTCAAGATCTATGGAACTTTGTAACTAGAGCCCTCACAAAATCTTTTTTTGATGAGGGGACATTTGGCAATATCCGGATACGTTTTTCGTTGTCCTAGCTGGGAGGAGTGCTGCTGGTTTCTGGCGGGCGGGGCTGGGATGCTGCCAGACACCCTGGGAAGCACGGGGGACCACGGCAAAGTTCTGTCCCAGCCCTAACGTCCGTGGCACAGAGACTGGGAAACCCAGCCCTGCTGCTCACCCTACAAAGGCCCAAACAAAATCGTGCCTCCTCTGTAATGTCCCATTCACACCTCTCTCCGCATCTGCCCTGTTGCTCATTCATTTATTCCTGCCTTCGTTAGTCATTCACAGGCACATCCTGAGTAGCCATCTGGGGCCTGCACTGTGCTGCAGAAATGAATATGGTGTGGCCCAATCCTGGACAATCCAAGGTCTAGAGAGGAAGGTAACGGCCACAATACCAACAGTATCAGTTTACTTTGTATCTACTAACTTACGTGATTTTACAACCATTCCATGAGAAATTCCCATCATAACGTTTACAGATGTGGACATTGGCATATAAACAATTGCAATAGATCAACATGCCGATAGCAACATGCAAATAGTGCTGTAGCATCACAGCAAATATTTATTGAATTCTTTCTAAACTAAGTGCTGTGGACAAGATTGTGAACAAAACCATGGACTTTTTAATAAACATACTATACTGTAGTAAGTGGTTGTTTTAGCATTGTAGGCCAAAATCCAAATAAATTTTATTTTATTTCATGATGTTCATGTTTTTAAAATCATTTTTTGAAAACCTAACTTATTATTTCAGTGTTATAGAATAAAAATATTACTAATTGCCTTTATATTTATCTGTGGCTCTTAAAAAAAAGAATCTGCATGTATAATTGTCCCACAAGGTAGCATTTTACAAAAAACAACATCAAAATTAAGAACTACCCCCAGAGGATGTCATCAGAAGCAATGAATTGATAGTGATGGATTTTGTTTCTTTCATCCCAAGTTTCTAGGGATATTTTTATGCTATATCAATGAAAATTTTAAAAAGAGAATTAAATTTTCGAGTTATAAAAATTGATTATTTTCCTGAGAATCAGTGCTACAATTGTTGTTTATTCCTATGCGGGTTTTTATGTGTGGAGTGGGGAGGAAGTATGGACATAGCAGTAAGCACACAGAAGAACTATGTCAGTGCTATCCAGTGTGGTAGCCACTTGCCACACGTGGCTTTTTAAAATTAAGTTTGAATCTAATTTATTCAAAGTCAAATACAATTAAAAACTCAGTTCTTCTTCCTCCCTGGCCACATTTCAGGTGCTCAGCAGCCGTGCCTGGTTCCTGGCCTGGTATGGACAGGACAGGTGCATGTTGTCCATCGTCCCACAAGGCCTATTGACGGAACCATCCTGGACAGATTGCTGCATTTCTAGCTGTCATCCAGCAACAAAACTTGGGTCTGGTACAAATGTCTAACTCTTCATTTAGTTAGTCTTGCCCGTAAGGAGCACACTCCTATATAAAATATACTTTTTATGATTGTAAAAGTCTTGTCACGTTTGATGCCTTGAAGGAGACTTTGTATGAATATGTTTTCAAATTTGCCCTTAAAAAGAACTCTGACTTTGAAATCCCATGAACTGTTCAGAGGTCCCCAAGCCCCCACAGCCATGTTCCTGGGTGAAAGGGCATTGCCATGCAGTATCTGTGCAATGAGGCTGGGCAGGTCCCACCTCCACAAGGAAGGATGTCCATCTTCAGCTCTTGCTTGACAGCTGACTTAGAATCCAAAAACCACCAATGAAATGAATCGAAACCTGTGGACTATCCAAAGGCTTCCACAGGTTTCTGGTTGTTATGGGGTGACCTTGCTAAAGCAAGACACAGAATCAAAACAAGATTCCTTTCCTTTAGTTCCCTTCTTTTAGGAAATGCCAAGATCTAAACAAACAAGTTGACCTGGAATTGTGTGCATGTGTTTTAGGGGTATCAGGTTAGAAAGGAAGAATTGTTTCAGCCAATAGATGGCTAACTCTCTTCTGGACCTCGAAGTCCTTTGTTTAATCTGGCAGGCCTCTGAGTCAGCGCCTCTTAGTCATCTCATAGGGCATTTCTCTGCAGTGCCAAGGGGAGTCACTCATTAGCATCAATGAGAAATGCCTAAGATGCCAGGGCCCAACCGCCGCAGATGGATGGGGCCTTAGGGTTCCTTCACTCTAGCACTTCTTGTATGGAGTCCTACACGCTGCACCAAGCCCCAGGTGGAACACGCAACCTCGAATTATGAAAATAATAGTCACAGGAAGCAGCAGAATGGGGACATGCTTCTTCGTGGTGGTGCTTTCAAACTAGGCCTGCGTGCTGTGGCGTGGGTTTGCGCAGTGTGCTGCCTCCGCGCAGCTGCTGGCTGATACCATTTTGCACTTTTTTTGTTCCTCACAACCTCTTTGCACTGAAACCCAGATGCAAGTGAAATGGTCACAAAAGAAGTATCTGGGTTAAATGCGTGATAAACAGGTTTAAAATTACTGCTTATTGTTTGGAAGCAGATGCAAGCCTCAAACAAATGCAAAACATCAATGCAGATGCAAGCGGGAGGGCAATTTGAAAATTCAACCCTAAGTGCCTGATTTTGTAAGGGGCGAAATGGGCTGCCTTCCCTGGGAGTCCATGGGATGAGGGGGCCAGCCCCACTGAAGGACAGGGAGAACCCACCTACTAGATGCAGGAAGAGTTAACAGGGACAAAACCCACTAGTTTTTGGCTTCCTTACAGTTCTCCAATTTCTCAAGCGGTGATCTTTATATTTCTAGTATCATAGGAACACCTGATAAAATGAACATCCAATACATTCCTGCTATTTATTTTGTAACTTTATGAGGTTGTCCAGAAGTCTTTTCTTTCTCCATACACCCAGAAGTTTCCATACTTTTCCCAATGGATACCCAATATTTAATCATGGGATAGCTTAGTAGCTTAGTCACCTGGCTTAGTAGCCTGGCTTCGTGCACAAACACATGGAACATAGATCGTGTATTTTATGATGACAACATTGATTATGGAGCCTGTATCTTTTGTCATGAAGTGTTCCTGGTAAGGTCTCCATTTTACCACAGCCCCATTGAAGAAGGGATCTAGTGTTTATTATTATGCACTAGGCATTTTAATAAGCACTTATCTACAGGGTAGACATTGTTCTTTGTACTGAACAGTTAGACTTGCTCAGGGCACCATTAGCAGGAAGCAGAGTCCCTGCACTGCACCCCAAACCCAGCTCTGAGGTCCGTGCTTTGACCAGTCTGCCCAACTAAAAGGAAAAGTGTCACACTGCATGTTCAGCAACTCCTGCTTTTTTGTTTTCAACATTTCAGTATCAATATTTGGGGGAAAAAAGAGATAATGTTTTACTTTTAAAATCTGACTTTTGATTAATTAAAGTCTCCTTTTTTGTTTTTTTCTCTTATCTTCTTTTATTTATTTTTAATTAACAAAATTACATATATTTATCATGTATAAATATTTATCATGTACCAATATGTTGTTTTGAAATACAAATACATTATGAAATGGTTAAATTGAGCTAATTAACATATGCATTACCTCATGTACTTACCACTTTTTGTGACTCATATGGAGTGAGAACATTTAAAATCTACTCTTGGCAATTTTGAAGAATACAATGCATTGTTATTAACTGTAGTCACCATGTTGTACAATAGGTCCCTTAAACTTGTCCCTCCTGTCTAACTGACATTTTGTGTCCGTTGACCAATGTCTCTACCACACCGCAATCCCACAGCCCCTGGTAACCACTCTTCTACTCTCTGCTCTGTGCGTTCAGCTGTTTTAGATTCCACACGTAAAGTGAGATCATACAGTGTTTGTCCTTCTGTGCCTCTATTTGACTTAATATAATGCACTTCAGATTCATCCATGTTGTCTCAAATGACAGGATCTCCTTTTGAAGGCTGAGTAGTATTCCCTTGGCTATATGCACGATGTTTTCCTTATTCATTTGTCCGCAGAAGGGCTCTTGGGTCGATTCCACATCTCAGCTGTTGTGACCAGTGCCGCAGTGACAATGGGAGGGCAGACATCTCTCTGGCAAACTGACTGATTTCCTGATATACACCCAGCGGTAGGACTGCTGGGTCATGTGGGAGTTCTATTTTTAATATTTTGAGGACCCTCCGCACTGTTTTCTGTGATGTGCTAATTTGCATTCCCACCAACAGTGTGCAGTTCTCTTTCCTCCACAACCTCAATGGTACTTATATTTGGTTTTTCTAACAATGGCCATTCTAACAAGTGTGAGACGACATCGCATTGTGGTTTTAATTTGCAGTTCTCTGATGGTTAGTGATTTTTGAGCATTTTTCATATATCTTGTGGCCATTTGTCTGTCTTCTTTTGAGAAATGTCTATTCAGATATTTTGACCATTTTTTAATTGTTTTTTTTTACTATTAAGGTGTTTGACTTCCTTTTATTTTAGATATTAGCCTCATATCACATGTGTGGTTTGCAAATATTTTTTCCCATCTCATAGATTGTCTCTTCACTCTGTTTTTTTCTTTTATGTGAAGAAGCTTTTTATTTTGATGTAATCCCATTTGTCTATTTTTGCTTTTGTTTCCTGTGCTTTTGGGGTCATATCAAAAAAAATCATTGCCCAGATTAGTATCATGGAGAGTTTCCTGTATGTTTTCTTCTAGTAATTTTACAGTTTCAGGTCTGAAGTTGAAATCTTCAATCCATTTTGAATAGATTTTGTATATGGGGTAAAATAAGGTATAATTTCATTCTTCTACATGTGGAGATCCAGTTGTCCCATCACCATGACATACTTTCTTATTTTATCTCAGCTTCATAAATATTTTGCCAAATATTAAATATGAAAATTTACATGAAAATAATATGAAATATGAAAATAATATACCAAATATATACACTAGCTCTTAGACCAATGGATTGCTTTAAATTTTCTTCCCCTTTTGCCACTTACTATAATCTAATATAAAGAGAAGTCTTAAAATATCTAAATACTGCTTAAAAACCTAAACCTTCCTATTGCTCGTGTATTGCTCATATAGCCCCTGTTTGTGGAGACAGGGAGGGAGGCAGCTCTCCCCCAGTTAGCCTCTTCTAATCTTGCACTCCTGGTTATTTAGCTGTGACTTTATGGGGGGGGGTGATGCCTGTCGAAACTTATGGATTATTAGCTTCTTAACCACTTCGGTACCAGCGTCGACTATAGTCAACAGCCATAGATGAACGCGCACAGCGACTTTAGCTGACAGCCATGATATGAAGGCGCACAGCTCAGCGTCGACTTTAGCCGACAGCCATGATATGACTTTTCTAATTTTTCATTTATCAAAATAAAATCGTGAACATTTAAAAATAACATGATGAAAACATATATGTATATGTTACCTATTCTGATTTACATTACAAGTAAAGCTGCCTGTAAAGTAAAACAAGCTTTCAGTGCTTTAAAGCTTTCCTCATCACACAAGAGCAAAACGGATCCGTCGTCAATGCGCAGCACACACTACCGTGCGGACTGTGAGTGCCGGCTGTGGGCGAGGCTTTGCGGCCGGTGAGCACCGTACCCAAGTGGTTAATAATAAAAATATATATCTTCTACTATTCTCTATTATAGTATCTACTAGTGACTATATGAAATATATAGACTGCTTAGTTTAATACCACAACACCAGTATTTTATTTATTTAACAAATATTTAAGAATCTGCTCGATGCCAGGCACCCTTCTAGGTGCAGAACACACAACAGTGAACTGTGCCCTATTGAATTAAAAAGGGAAGATGACACTAACAAATAAACAAGCACATGGACAGCAGACATATGCAAACATGGTTTTATGCACCAATAGAAAATTGAAAATGACTGCGGCTTTAAAAATACAAATTGTATTTTTAACCAGCACTGCCTTAGATTCAAGAGAACACAGCACTTTAGTATTACCATTTAACCACGAAGTGGAACCTTGTAGACTGGCCCTACCCCCCACCCCAACCTGACATTTGCCATCTACATGAAACACACTGGCCTTTCTGATATCAACCAACTTAAAGAAAGCATTTGACGAAATATGGTTTCTTTTATTATGTAGAAAAATGTTAAAATATATGTGAACATATAACTGTATATTACTATAACAAACACATTTTATATTTTAAACTGAAAAAAATGTTGGTATGGTGAATGTTGTCTTAAGTGGCTTCAAAATTTTGAGTTTTCATTGTTTCAGAATGTTTTTCCACAAAATTAGCTCTGTTTTTATATATACTTAATAACTGCTTTCTGTGAGAATGTTGCATTTGGGCATGTTATTGTACACTACGGACAAGGAAAAAGTTTATCCTTACCCCTCCACCCCACCTCCACCTCCCACCCTTGGGTTCCTGTGTCAGGTGAGCTCACTAGACTGCTAGGCCGCATTTGAAGTGTCTGCACCCTGGGGGCTGGCCCCCGAGGACACGGCCCCCTGGCCTGGGGTTGTCTGTCTGCAGTGTTCCAAGGATGCACTTGAAAGGAAAATAAACATTTTATGAAAGATACTTTTAAAAATCTTTAAGGGATACAAAAAAATTCACTTCATGTTTCTCTCAGATTCAGCTCTGATGCAACAATGAAACAGGGTTTCCTCTTCAGGGGAAACAAATCCAGGTGACTTTGAAATCAACTCAACCCCATTCTTCTTGCTTTAATTTCAAGGAAACTTGGAGAAAAAAATAAACTCTCCCCCCAAAATATCATTAATTTTATGCAAAAGATCCCCAACTGCAGTAAAGCATCCCTCAATGTAACAGAAAAAGGAGTTATTGTGGGGTCAGTTTCCCAAATATTTACCGAGCACCTGCTAACTATTCTGGCACTGGCCGGCCAGCACGTCTCTCCTTAAAATTAAAAATAGAACTGTCAGGATAAAAATGTGGTTAGGTATTGGCTGGATTAATTGTTAAGCATTTTTAACAATGTTGGAAACATAACCATTAACAAAGAAGAGAGTGGTTTTCTGGTCTAAAAAGGAATGTTTCTTACATTCACTTATACTTACTAAAGAGATCTTTTTCATAGAGAAACGTTCTCATATGTAAAAACTTTCTGAGCCTAAAGTCAACTATCTTCCTGTAAATATAGATGGAGACTAAGCTCTCTCAGCTACAGGTGACGGCCTCTCCTCAACTCCACACTGGCGACCCGTGTGTCCAATCTGATCTTCTCTCAGCTGCTGGATTGAGTTCACGATCAAGGTTGAATGTGGCCCACCTCAACCCACTGGTCTCGTGCCCAGTGTCTTCTCCACCGTCACGTGGAGCAGGTGGAGGACCCGGAATGATTGCACAAAGGGAAAGCTCCCCCGGCGCTGTCAGGGCCGGGTGAAATGCACACCCTGCCCGAGCCCTCAGCCTTGCGGTGCAGACCACCCTGTCCTTGCAGGGCAGGGACACACGCCTTCTTCTCAGTGACTGTGCAAAGCCCAAGGGAGGGGATAAGTTCATGAATGAGGGGCTGGGGAGGGGTCCTCTCTGGGGGCCCTGCTGCAGGTTTTCTCTCTATGCAAAGCATAACACAGAGCAGAACAGAAATTCCTACCATGACAAAGAAAAATTTCCCAAATAGGAAACTGGCTTCAAACCAGTGAATTTGGAAGATGTGAGAAAGTTCCCTTTAGGGAACCTCAAAAACCACAGTTACTGCACATCTTGGATATTTAAGATGTAAAGTTACCTGCAAAAAAGGACCTTTAGACTAAAGCTGTATTTTGTATTCAGAAGTTGATGGTTCAGGACCATTTAGAATGTAGATATTGCAAAATTGACCCACCAGCCCACCGGGCTGACAGCTTGGCTGGATGCCTGCCACGCCAGCGTCTGCAGAGAAGACAGTGACGAGGGTGGGCGTGAAACTGCTCCCTCCCGACAGGTGCACATCTGTGAGCTACGAGCCAGGGCCACACTGTGCCTCAGTTTCCTCGTGGTGTCGAGGGGTGATGCACCTGTTTCTGCTTCACTACCCCCACCCCAGGGCTGAGCAGCCCTTTGCAGCCCTTTGAAGCAGATTCTTCCCTGGTGCATGTGGTTTGTGACAATCTGAACACTGGGAGGAAAACCACTGGAAACATGTTTTCTATATTGATGAAATTGCAATTTTTCACAAACGTGCATTGACCCCTCAGGGTTATGAAGGTGGGGTGACACATCACCATTTTGCATCCTATTAAATCTACAAGGTGTCTTTTGTGAACCTCTCCCCATGTCCTCACCGGGGAAGACTGGCACACGGTTAAATTCCCAGGGTTGTTTGCTGTGCACACAAAGCTAAGCAGAAAATTGAAACTGAGGGTTACTGGAGAAGACACATTGTAGCCAGCTCTACAGCCACATTATTCTTCGTTATTAAGTCCAGACAGGATAAAGAGCCTGCTCCTCCCTGGGGTGTGGACAAGTGGATGTCTAGAACCCTTGCAGGCAACAATTATCTTGATAAATAGGCTGGTGAACGCGCGGCCTCCTGTGTTCTCGGCAAGCGCGCACAGAAGTGCAGGGTCCCATCCCACAAACAGCACTTGAGGTGCCACGAATGATCACAGACAATGCAGCCAGGTATTAGTCACACAACTTGGGTCTACGGGAGAAAGGCTGCCACACAAAGAGAGGTTAATCAATGGCAACCCCACCTGAAAAACGTGTTTTCAAAAACATCTTCACTTCCCACACTCCAATTTCCATTAGCAGAGAACAGATGGAGCCCAGACAACGGCCACTATGAACTTGGCCCAGGAAGGCGGGGGAGAGGGAGAGTTTCTGGGAATTAGCAAGGTGCAGGGCCTGCTATTTACCTTTGGGCTCAGGCTGCACTGAGCACGAAGAGAATCCAACTTGCTCATAGGATGAACGCCGTCTTTCTGCGTCCGCTCCTGATTAAATGATAAGCACCTTCTGCTACTGTAATTATCTCATCCTTGAAACAGTCTTGCTCTTCCTTCTAGGCTGTGTACAACAGAGATCTCGAGGGCGGGAGGTAGTATTAGAGGAGGGATACCTGCCTCTGGCCAGGGCTGGGATAAGTGAAGTACAAAATGACCCCCACAAAAATATGTCAATGTTGTTTGAAGAAAAGCATCAGCCTGGTATAATTCACTGTGCAACTATCCCAAAGCCAGAGCTTCCTTGTCTTAACAAGGACATAAAAACACCAACCAAGTCTGAGAGTTCAGTGATGATGCCGTAAACATCATGTGACGTCATAAAGGTGTCTGTGTTGCAGCAGCTTGCACTCCACAACTCACATGGTGGTGTGGGGACAGAGTGAGTTTGGTGAACATGTGGCACCTGAACAGGGCACTGGGGACTGTCTAGGCTAGAGGTTCCAGCATGGGTGACTCTGCCCCTCCAGGGGGCACTTGGGACTGGGGGTGTCCAGGGCATGGCTCTCGGCATGTGCCGGGTGGAATCAAGGCTACTAAAGGGTTTGCGGTCCAGGGGCATCACTGCCCAACACGCCAGGTGAGAACCAGGGTGTCAACCTCTGCATCTTACACATGAGAAACTGGGGCTCGGGGAGCCAAAGGGAGGACCCCCAAATTGTTTCCAGAGAGCAGCTGTGGAGTAAGAGAGGGGGGCAAGAGAGAACCCAGGACGGGAGGAAGGGTGGCTGCCACATCTTAGGGTCCTGCGCATGCCGGACTGCACACACATGTCACCGCTGTTCCTCGTTTAGCCCTGTGAGGGCGTCTTTTCATCCCTTTATTAATTATGGGAACTGAGGCTTGGAGACTTAGTCAATATCACAATGTCACCAGCTAGGAAGGGCATGGATTTGAAGCCATTGTGTCCAATTCCAAAACCTCTGCTCCCTTCCCCAAGAGATGACAAGCATCAGAGAAGCTTTGCCCACCTCAGTATTTTGCTTAGAGCCCAGGCTTGTTTTTAAACTAAGGCAGCATTTTCCTAAATCTACCCAAAAAATTAGGCCAGGGGACCTGTGGTAGGAAATTAAGTGATTGAATATATTCAGGAAATACTGTCTAGTACATCCCCCTTGGAGATTAAAAAAAATCCATAAAGGCTCTGAGACATCTACAATAAAGACTTGGTGTGATTCAATACTTTCCCTCATCCCTCATCCCTCATCCTGTTAGTGCACAGTGCTATAGAAAGCCGAGTGCCCGCTGTGCCAGTTAGCATCGACCCCTCAGCACGTAACCACAATGGGAACGCGACAGCATGTGGAAAGGAGCTCGTTTTTTTCAGGTCACCAGAAGCCCTTAGGGTGCAGCTCTGACTTTGGTCTGGGGCTCAACAGTACGAGGACTCCTGTCTCCGAGGCTCTTCCCAGCCTTCCTCATGGACACAAGACGCCTGCTGCATCTCCACCACTTCTGTGACACCCCTTCCATGGCAGACAGGAGGAGGCACGGCCAACGGGAAGGAAGGTGGTGCTGGCAGCTCCTACATCTCATGAGACACTAGTCACTTGGCCACTGGCTGCCAAGGGGCTGGGAGAGGAGGCCAGGGTGCAAGGGCTCAGGCTTGGTGCTGGGCAAGCCAGCCTGCAAGTGAGTCACATTTACATGTCAGGAGCCACCCGGGTGTGCAGGGTACTCAGGGATGGTAACACCAGACAGCCACTCCACCTCACGTGGAATTTATAGTGGAGTACAATATGCTTATGTTATTTATATATATATATATATAAGTTTACTTTATATATATCTATATTTTATGCCACATAACATGCACTTTGCACATATTATTTATATTCATAGGAGACACAGACTGTGCTGAGCTTTGAAGACTTTCTTTGTGCCCTCCGTGGTGGTAGAGGGAGCCCTCATTTCTGCTCTCAGCATTCCAGCGTGAAGGTGCAGTGATTAGACGCTTTTCTTCCGTGCTCCATGGGAGCAGTGCTAGGGGACGGAATCCGGGCCTCTGTGGGCAGACGCCTCTGTGTGCCCGAGGCGTGGTGATCCCCAAATCCGCTGATTCAGCTGCGTCCACCTGCAGTCGCCTCCGTGTTCCCTGCGCACTTGCATCCTAAGTCCCAGAGTGGTAATCCGAGCATGGCACCGGAGCAACTCTGACTAACCCAGCAAGGAGTTTAGCTGAATTCCTCTTCCTTCCTCTTGCTCCAGACAGGAGGGTTTGCGCTTCATTGGTTTGGAAATTTATTTCCTGATTCACCCCCTATAATCCCAGTAAGTTCCAGAATCTAAAGGAATCACAAGGCCACTGGTATCCCCCACACTCTGCTGCTTGAGCCCCTGGGAGGGGCACAGCGGAAGGGTGGTGGGACCCCAGACACAGCTCCAGATCAGCGGGGCAGGCCAGTGGGGTCGAGCCAGGGAAGAAGGCGAGGGCAATATTCACGACTCCCCATCAAAGGGACAGCAGAGCTTTCCTGTCAGCTTCTACACACTGCAGGCAGCGTTGATGAGAAAGCAAGTAGAACTTGCAAGTAGAAGAGACGAGGGCACGGCTTCCCTGCGGGCCTTCTGCCAAGCACAGTTGGTGCTCAGCACTTGCAGGAGTTATGTTCTATAAAGATGTCACTGACACTGAGCTGGTGAACACTGGGCCACAGCTCCTGGGGAAGTATAGGGTTAGGTTCCTGTGAGCCTCTGGTCACAACATTGCTCTCCACTGAGCAATATATAACCTTGATGTGTGTGTATTTCTGTTTAAAGATACCTTATTGACTATATATTGTTGATTCAGTAACACTGAACTCACAGCCAACAGCACCGTGATGATGCCTGAACGAAGCTTCATGACGCACGTGCCTTCTCCTAAGGCACATCACAGCCTTCGGTGCTTAGAGACACTAGACAGCACCTCAGCACTGCACTTTGGGGCATTTTAAAGAGGGAAATCACTGAGAAAAGTACAAAAATGTGTAAAGTGTGGCACTACACAGACCTTAGAAAGGGCCCTTGTTTGCAGTATAAGAGCTGGAGCACGAGGCTGCGCCGAGTCCTGCATCAGCTGGAACGTGCACGCCACTCGGCCACACCTGCACGACCAGGCGTCACTTTAGACAGTAGGTGAATTCACAGATACAGAATCCATGAATAACGAGGGTTGGTGTGTGTGCGTCCTGGGAGAGCAGAGACTTCTCCGCGTTAGCCTCTCTGAAGCCTGGTGTCGGCGTCCGTAAAGTGGCGTAGTCCGTATAGCTCTGTGACACGAGTCATGGTGGGGTCCTGCACAGCTGCCAGGTGCCAGGGACGCCCTCGTTTCCGTGCATGTCAATTGCTGCTATTGACCAGTGTTGTGTTATTGCTGTCCACCACTGTAGGACATTGAGTCCACCTAAGGGAGAAGCCTTACTAACTAACCACATGTCCAGGACTCTGCCGTGCCAAGTAGGCATGTACTGAAGACAGTGAATATAATAACGATTTTGAAGCCTGCATTCAATACAAGGACAAAGAAAACTGCTCTCCTTCTTACTTAATCTATAAATCCTCAGGCTGAAAATTTTCCTATTTGAGATCTGAACTAAATATAGAGAGCCTGTGTCTAAATTTAGTGTGATGAATCTCTCTATTCAATTCTGGATCCTGTCACTGTCACCGACCGGCACTCCCCACGGAGAGTTAATGATGCAGACCTTTGACATGAGTGAAATAAGTTGCTCTCTCTCAGGGCTCAGAGCCTGGGGACTGGAGAGGAAGGAAACAGGCCCTGCAGACCTCCTGCAAGGAGGAGAGAGAAAGACCACCAAGCAGTAAAGGAGGGGCTCTCCTACCTGGTATTTTATTCTTTCTGATTTCTCCAAGAGGAAAAATCATGTGACCACAGTGGTAAAAATAGTACCAATCAAAGAATTGAAACAGTTATGTATATTTGGTAAGAAGACAACATGGGCTACAAAAACTCTGATTCATTCTGGAAAGAAATGGAAATTGTGATTAATATAATAAACAGCCTGAGGTAAACAATTAGCTTTTGGGATGGGAACTAATAATACATTCATTTGGAATGGTATTTCTCAGTTATGACTAGGTTTAGCACCAAGAAAAGGAGACCCAATAATAAAAAAGAAAGAAAAGAAAAGAAATGCAAAACTGGACAATCCAGAACTGGTATGGCAGACACATGGTTTACGGGAATCCAAAACCTTTCATGATTTCTGCGTTGCCACCCCCAGGCTCTCATGTTCCCAAGTGGCTGCCGATGCTCCAACCATCAAATCCATCGTTAAAGGAAAAAACCTAAACTCTGTAAGATAATTTAAGGATTTTTATTCTGAGTCAGTGTATGTGACTGTGGCCCAGGGAGCCCCACCCAGGAAGCCTTGAGTAAGTGGTCCCAAGGCAGTTAGGTTACAGTTTGGTTTTATGTATTTTAGGGAGAGAATAATGCAGGTAAAGTCATAAATCAATACATGGAAAGTATATACTGGTTTGCTTTGAAAAGGGGGGGCATCTTGAAGTGGGGGCAAGGGGTATTTCAAGGTTATAGGTGGGTTTAAAGATTCTTTGATTTGCAGTTGGTTAAAGAAATAAAACTTTGTCTAAAAGCTTGGAATATTTTAAGTTAAGGACCTCTGTTAATCAGAGACAAGCCACAGTAGCCTGCAGGTGTGATTTAACCTTTGCCCTGCATGGCCTTAGGTCCCGTTAATAGTTTTGTATCTTATCATCACAGAGAGTCTGTTTTGTCAGTCTCATGATCTCTGTTTTAACACTTGATGCTGCTGAGTTGTCCCTGAACTCTGCAAGGAAGGGGCTACACTGAGGCTTGTCCAACCTTCCTTCCCTTCATGGCCAGGAGCTCAGTTTTCAGGATTTTCTGGGGTCCCCTTGGCCAAGACAGGGTCCATTTAGTCAGTGGGGGACTTTTGGATTTTTTTTATGTTGGCCCCATGTTCCAAACAGCAGGATAGAGGGGGAGAGAAAAAAACGGCATGCTCCTTCCCTTTGAAAGATACTGCTCAGAAGTCTCACACAACACAAAACTTCTGATCACGTTTCATTGGAAAAAACTTGGTCACATGGTCACACACAGTGCAAGGAAGACTAGAATATGTTGCAGCAATGTGCCCAGCCAAAACTCACAGTTTAGTTAATTCTACAAAGGACAAAAATGGATATTTGGAAGGTAACTTTCTGGCCCCCTGAGCAATACTTAACTAGGTGAGTGTATGTTTCATAGTCCCCAAAGAAGGAATGACAATCGCTTAGAATCATCTGAAGATGAGTCTTTGTGGGAGTTACAGTAGGAGAAAAAACAGGAATGTGGCTGTCAGAAAAATTTCTGCAGTGATGCCATCAAAGTAAATCCAAGACCAAAACGGCACAGTGCAATGGGGAGGTGACTGGCCTTACTAACGAGACATTAAAATAAAATAATATTGGCTAATAAGAAGGCCCAGGGACAGACTGACCTGTTTAAAATTGCTCACCAGGAGTAATTAGCCTGCTGCCCTGAGAGGCTGTCTTCAGAGGAGAGCCCAGCCCGCGCACGCTGTGAGTGCGGCTGCAGAGCCCTCAGGGACAGCCTGTCCCACCAAGGTGCGTGCCACAGACGTGGCAGAGGGTCGCACAGCACCGGCGTCCACACGCAGTCCACTGAGTGTGTCCACCACCTTCCACGTGACCCTGAGGGAAGATATGGAGATACCAGAAAAGGCACGACGTGGATTTCCTGGGAGGCATAGAAAGAGTTGTGCTCGGACTCTGTGGGAGGAACGATGGAAGCAGAGGGAGGAGGGTGAGGAGGATCCGCCCAGAGGACGGAGAGAGCATCTGGAAAACGAGGGCGCAGCCAGTGCTGGGGCAAGAGCTCGAGCCCTCCCACCCACTGAGTTTCTTCTCCAGCCATAACTTCCCTCCGGCCTCTCTGCCCTCCTTGTTGGGCTTAGGTCAGTGCTGTCCTGGACATGTCTGACGTTCAGCCCTGGGAGAGGATCCCTGACTGGCAGCGGGCACGAACGGTCCCGCCCTGGCGGTTTCGTGCTGCCAGTGCGCTGCGAGGAGGTAGGTAGCAGCACACCTACCTACGGTGTGGTAGATGCAGCCGTGAAAATAGCCTCGAGACCACGGATAACAGCTAAATTACCTAATATAATTAGGAAGTGATATGTTTTGAATTTTTATTTCCTTTTCTTAATATAACTTAATTGTAAGGTTGTATAACTTGATTTTCAATAATGGCCCAGTTCGACCAACAGCTTGTAAAGGTGCTAACCATTTAACAAGCAGCACATGCCAGGAGAGCAAGGTGGCCCAGCATGATGTTACCTTCTTCTCCTTCTGAATACTGTCACCGCCCTTCTCTCCCTCTCCGATTAACGCCCTGGCCTAGCAAAACCCTAACTTCGGTGAAACATCCTCTTCTGACTTCCTTTTCCCCAAGCTGAGCCTCGGGGGGGGGATGGAAAATTCACACTCCCTGGAGAGCCGGTGTTGCCCCCAGCTCAGGGCCCCTGCAGGACCCCCTCCTATGACTCCAGTGTCCCAGGCTCAGCTGCAGGGGGCTCAGCTCCAAGTCTCCGTCCGCATCAGCAGGTCTGGGTGGGGCCAGATGTGTTTCTAACAAGTGCCCAGGTGGTGCTGGCAGTGGCCCGGGGAGCACACTCTGAGAACCATGGCTCTGCGGGACTCGTTTCCTAACCCACCAATGCCGCTGCCTCGACCTGCAGCAGATCCGCTCACACGACGCACGGCGCACCAGCCCAGCTGGCGTCTGAAAGTGGCGTTGCCAAGATTTCAGCGGTGGGGGGTAGGCCCTGTGTTGTTTTTAATTTCTCATCTGTTTGTTAACTGGTGCTTTTTAAAAAAGAAATTAATTACTAGAAAAATGAAATGAAATTAAAAGGCAGGGAATACCAGCCCAATTTTTTAACACCAGGCTTAACAGTCAAAACCTCATTCAGTCAATTTTCTGTAAGTTTGTCAGCACTTGCTTTCCATGTCTGTGCGTCTGTCCTTGGGGGCGGGTAACAGTCGGCGGTGGTACAGGGACACTCTGAAGACCTCACTGATGGAGAGGACACTGCAGTCCCGGCCACAGCGGGAGGGCGTTCACAGGCAGGCCCTGGCCACAAGGGAGGAGCGAGGAAGCAAGCACGCCTGCGCCCGACACGTGCCACATTTACACACGTGCCCGGGACTCACGCAGCAGCTCTGCGCAGGGCTCTCCCCAAGGACCTCCTAAGGGGAAGGGCAGGAGCCCCTTTCCCGGACTTTCGTCAGACCATGCCGACACCTGCCTCTGGCGTCCTCATGCTGATGTTTGTTGACGTGGATCTCAGAAGTTTTCCCTGGAAGGCGACCAGGACGCCTTGTTCAAAGACTGTGCTGCTTGTGAGAAACATCCTAGGGTAGACAGTCAAAACACCCGCGTGATCTAAACTAACTGTGTCCTGGAATGGAGCAGGAGAAAGGCAGAAAAGAGTCGTTACCCACATGTCAGTCAGACTTGGCAGGAGGAGCCAGTCCTGCTGGGTCACTAGGGGGGACATCTCCAGACTGGTGTCAGCCTGCTCACCAGGGCAGATCCAGGTGAAAACAGGAAGGAGGGAAAGAAGGAAGGAGGGGGGAAGGATGGGTGGAAGGGAGGAACAAACGAAGGGAAAAACACAATACCCCAGACAGTGAGTGGCTGTGCTGTCCTCGTCTGTCCCGGGAGCATGCTCTGACTGGTGGCAGGGTGCACACAACTGGCCCCAGGGAGAGGATGGCAACCAGGAAAGGGACTTCTCAGCTGTTCACTGCAGGGCAAAGGCTGTCAGGTGTGCTGAGCAAACTTACCAGGTCTTTTTTTAATCTCAATCTATACAAAATCATCACTAAGGTTGTAGAGATTTAATTCAGGTGAAGAAATAGTCACTGAAGTGCCCAGTGCCTCCCTGAACACTGTGGGTGGTATGTCAGCTCAGGGCGAGTCCCCACAACCAGCCTCGCCTCGCACCTCTCCACGTGCCTGCTCCTTGGAGGCGCTCAGCCATTCCAATCAAGAAAGTGGAAGAAGAGTAAATCCCTCCTGCAATAATATTTCACTAGGAACAACTGTTTGCCGGTCAGCATGCTGGGCATCGTGGAAGGAGGGCTGATACAAAGGTAGATGAGATTCCATTCCACAAAAGAATATAGTTTTGTGGAATGAGAAATAGAGACTCAAGAAATACAAGAAAATGTACAAGAGGAGAAGGAGGCAGGCAACCTTGAGGGGGGCTGAGAATGACAGCAGCGAGGTCCGAAGCGAAAGCCAGTGCTGTGTTAGGTCCTTCCCTGCTTCCACACCTTGCTTATGTTGTTAAAATGGTAGATGGTAAAAACAAGTCTCTCTCCTCTTATCTCCGTCCCAGCCACCTATTTCCCCTCCCTGGATGCTCTCAAAGCTACACCAGCTTCTTAGGCATCTTTTTAGAGAAAGTTCAAGAATGTACAACACACAAAAGCAAATAAATATATTTTTAATCTTTTCTGTACCTTTATATACAGAACACATTATATTCATTATATTTGAATATTCGAACACATTATGTCCTGCCTAAATTTTTATTTCAAAGCCCAGCCATAAGAGAATGTGTAATGAGATTCTTCATTTTCTTTCGTGACTACATAGATTAATTCCCTTGCATGAATGTTCTATAATATATTTAACCAATTCTCTGCTGCAGACTTAATTTTCCAATATTTTGAAACAACAAAAATGAATAAGATACACAAGGATACCTGAGGGACAAATTTCTAAGAGTGAAATTGCCATTAGAAGTTTGAAAGCATTTCTAATTTTAATGCATTTTGCCAAATTGCTCTGTGTAAAGTTGTACCGACTCACACTGCCACCGGCATTGCATGAGAGGTCTTGTCTCTTTACACACTCGTCACTACCTTTCCCATCTGGGGGTGAAAATGCTGTGTTAGCACTTCTCAGAGTGAGGCTGGGCGCCATTTCAAATGTTGAGGACCCATTTCTGTTTCCTTTTCTGTGATTTAACCACTTATGGACTCTGAACACTTACCACTGAGTTGGGAATCTTTTCTTTAACTTGCTTTGTCAGAGCTCTTTGTATCCTAGAGGAAATTAACAATTTTTGTAATGTAAGTTGTAAATATTGTTCCCAGTCAGTCCTTTATGTTTTTATTACTTTTTGTGGATGGAGAACTTCATTCAAAAAAGTTATATATTTGTGAAGTCAAGTGGATCAATCTTTTCTTTTTACCAGTTTCAGTCAGTTACAAGGAGCTTCTTATTTTGATTTTTTTAAAAAATATCTTATGATTTATTCTACCAGTTTTGTGGTTTCATTTATGATGCCTAAAATGTTGATCTACTTGGAATTTAACCTGGTGAAAGCTGGGACAGCCGGCTACTCAATTGTTTCAACACATTTCTTAAATAACCCACTTTTCCCTCACTTATTTGAAGTGCTGCTTTTATCATATACTAAATTTCCATATGTGTTTGGGTCTAGACTTTCAAACCTGTCATGGATCTGTCTATCCGGGTACCAAGCCACAGTACTTGGCTCTTACGACATTAGGGTATGTTTGACTGTCTACTAGGACATGTTTACCTTAGTCCTTGTTTTTCTTTTTTTAATATTCTTAGCTATTCCCTGGTGTTTATTTTTCCAAATGAATCAGCTTATCTCATCCTCTCCCTAAAAAGGAATACTTTAGTGTTTTTATTGGCATCACATTAAATGTGTAGATTAATATAGAAAGAACACACATCTCTGTGATTCATGTATTATCTCATTAAAGATGTACTTTGCTTTAATTTATTCAAATTTATTTTATGCTCCCAAGAGCATTTAAAGTTTTATGTTAACTATTTCTGTGTATGGTCAACTAAAATAAAATCTTAATGCCTCCCCCAGCCGACTCTTGGCCAAGGGGCCCTCAGAAAAACCCCAGTTGCTGGCCATGAGAAGGGAGGTCAGACACGCCTCATTGTGCTTCTCCCTTTTGGAGATAGTCTTTGTAACAATAAGATATTAAATCATTAACAGGCCTAATGCCATGCAAGGCAAAGCTTAAACCATACCTGTAGGAGTTTCAGTAAATGTCCCCGGGTAAGGTTGACTTCCTTACCTTAACTTAAAACATTCTAAACCATTAGACAAAGCTTCTTTTCTTTAACCAATTACAAATCATAGAATCTTTAAACCTACATATAACCTGTAAGCCTCGACTTGGAGATGGCCCACCTTTTTGGGCCAAACCAACATATTCCCTCTACATATTGACTTATATACGATCTTACACGTAACTCCTGTCTCCATGAATGTATAAAACCAAACTGTAACCCAGCTACCGGGGGTACATTTTCTCAGAAACTCTTGAAAACGTGCTCTGGCCATCAATTACACACACTCAGCTCAGAATAAACCTCTTTAAATTATTTTACAGTTTGTTTTTTTCCCCCAATAATAGTATTTTATGATTTTTGTTACTCTATGAAGTGGGCCTTTTCTTCCTTGTTTGTTCAGCTTCTAAGCCACTGCCTGGTGATGCCCTTGATGGTAGCCATGCCAGATCTTCCTAAAACAATGATAATTTTGCCATGTCCTATTTTCTTTAGTTTCCTGAGTTCTTCACAGTGTGGGAGGTGTCCGGCCCAGGCAAAGCCCCTCCTTGTGGTGGTGGTATATTTCTGCAGCCCTGCCTGGAACATTTCCATCTTCCTCAAGGTCTGACCAGAAGCTCAGCTGCTCTGAAGGTTTAGTGGCGTCTGTTCACTGGTGCCCTATGAAAGTGTGTGCAGTTAGGCATTATCAGGCCTGAAGAAGTGATGTTCTTGCTACGTGGGGCGCAGGTCAGGGGGGCCTTCTCCGTAGGGGCGAGGTGCTATTACCAACTTAACCTTTTTTAAAACAGAAATACATGAATTTGCTACAGAACAACTTCCTGACTCTCACTATGTTTTTGATCTTCCCTCTGTAGGTCCTGCCATGGCCACAGCACAGCCCAATCTGTGGCTGGTGTGGACCTGAGCTAGCTGCCACTGCCACCCCTGTCGCTACCTGGAACCACACAGTCTTCAGAGGCCTGTGGGGCCGGGACCACCCTGCAGTCCTGCCACATCCGGAGCTGGAGGCATCTCCTCTGCGTCTCCCTCTGGTCTCCTGTGTGCACTCCTAAGATGCCTGTCTCCTCCTTGAGGTCCCCGAATCGATGTTGACATTTTGTACTGACTGCGCGTGGGTTTGCAGTCTCTGCTGGGTGAGCTTGGCTGTCTCTCTGCAGGCGCCACCCCTCGGAGCATCCTGACTTTGTCACTTTCCACACGAGCTCCCCACGCTGAACCACATGCCACAGACGGCTTTCTGCACGGAGGGTGTCCCTGAGACGGCACCTGCCTGTCAGGTGTGCTGGCTCGACGCTCCTGTCTTTCAGTTTTCCGCATTTTTTCTTTTCTCTTTACTTGTTTACTCAGGAGTGCAGAGACAATGAAGACTGATCAAGACCCTGCCTAGAAAGTCTTAACAGGCAAAGGGCAAAAGCGAATTGCAGGGTTCCTCCAAAGCCGTGTAGGCACCTGGGCGGTGGGGCAGCTGGGCTGGGGGACAAGCCCCGACCCAGGGCCTCGCCTTCCCATTGCCCCCAGAGCCTCAGAGCTCTGCGCAGCCAGCATCTCCAGGCACCAGCCCTTCCTCAGGCCCTGTGCCGGGGATCCCAGTTGAGGCGCTGGGAGGGCCTGGGAGAAGGGGACAAAGGGGCCCCTACGCTGCCCGGTCAGCTGACCGTGGGGAGTCTGGCCTCCTCCATGCCGGACACCAGGTCCACACTCATCACATTGGCTAACGTTTTTAGAACAACATGATGTGTTTATAAATAATTAGATTATTAGATGCATTTTTCCCCCTAAAGAAGTTGTTCTCCTACCACTGTGATTTCTCATCTCCTGAAGAGCAAAACCTGTAACCGACACAGGAACCACAGGTAGAAAAAAATCTTCCCCTAAAATGCCGTTTAGAGCGAGCAGTTCCGTGGACGGGGGCCGTGGTGGCACAGTCGCAGGGTCCGCTGTCTTGGGGCAGAAGCCTCAGGTCGCCTGGAGACAGCGAGAGTGGCCCTGACACAGGGACCCCCGACCCCAGGAGGCTGCCAGGGACAGACGTACAACCTCCATGAGGACAAGGCCCCACAGGGACACTGACATTTCTAGGATGGAAACTGTCCATGGAGCATGCCGGCAGGGAATGAAAAATACACTGAGCTGGAACCAACTGCAAAGCACTCATCGAGGGCCTGTCTGCATAAAACAGACAATTGTTCCAAGAACAAATGTCATCAAAATATGTCGATCTTCACTGGGTGTGTGATCTCCACGGTGGCCAAACAATGTGAGGAAGTCCTGATGAAAGTGGCACATGATCCTCACCCTTCTGGGCAGGAGGCACAGTTGCTGGGCTCGCGAGTTCTCGCCCACAGCCAGGCCCTTCCTTTCTTCCACTGACTCTTCGCATGTTTTCAGGGAAGAATTATTTAAATCCATTTTCTCTCGCGTAGTGTAGGCTAACTTCTCAGTGTTGTCCGGGACACTGGCTGCTCCCACAGAGGAGGGCCGTGCTACGATAGGTTCTTGAGCAACTTGAACCTGGATGGTGCTTTTTCTCACCTACTAAAACCCAGAAGTAGAAAAAATAAATGAGTAAGTGGAGCTGCCCTCGCAGAGGGCCAGGGAAAGTTAGCCTGTTTCCTTGGCTGAGTCCAGAGGCTCCTCCCCACCTTTCAGCCCAGGGTCAACTGACCCGGGACCAGCATGTCCAAGAAGGTCCTTTAGATTTGGATTACAAATTGCCCTCGTCTCAGAGAGGAGGAGATGGCATCTGTTCTAGAAGAATGTTTCCCTGCTGCTAAGGATTAACAGACGGCTGCAAGCCCACCTTAGCCGCGGCTCCTCAGAGGGTGAGTAGGACGCGTGCTTCCTACGCCTAGAGAAACAGGGTGCACTGGTGCCGGCGGTGCTACAAAGGTTCTGTGAGACGCTTGCTTCCGTAGGGACAATTATCTTGTGTTCAGGGAGGATGAGGAGTTTTGCTGCCAGAATTCACAGAATGTTGCTGCAATTTTCTGTTCTTTCAGATCTCTTACTTGTTCAGATGAGGAGACGTGGATTTGGAGTGGGCTTGCTTAGGCTGGTGCAATCTAACTGGCAGAGGAGAATTTCAGTCTCATGTTTTTGTTTCATGATTTTTAAAATGTGAGGGGCTAGAAAACAAATAAGTAAAAGGACCAACAGTATTAGGAAAAAATGGGTCATCAAAAAAGGTATGAATTGCGTCCAATTCGTTTTAGAAAGTATTCCAGTGCCGAGTGCAAAGCTTGAATAAATCGTGTTTTCTTTGGTCTGGGGAAGGATAGCAACAGGGTGAGAGGCTGTGCCTCCAAAGGTTTGGGACCCGTGTGAGTGGTCACTGCCACCCTGTGTCCTGTGGAAAACAGACCATCTGAAGTGACAGAGGAGAGGGATGCAGATTTAACTGAACTGTTGCATTTTGCCTGAAAAAGACCATTACTGCTGACACGGGGTGGTCCCTCAAGTGTTCTCCTTGGCTCTCTGCTGTGGGTGTCCTGCCGTGTACTCTTGGGCCCTGCTCAGCCTCTCTGGGCAGTGGACAAGGAGAGAAGCCCCTGGCTTCACATCCAGGCTTCAGGGGAATTGGAGGGGCTGGCGGGTGGCTCCACCTCACTGTCCTAGTGGCAAATCTTTTCAGAGTCAAACATGAAAAAGGAAACCTCCCATCCTGAGAAATGGTGATTGTTTTTCTAGTTCCATGTATCCCCGTTCAGTTGAGGAAATGCTGTTTGAAAGTATGAAGGAATTACTTTCGGGTAAAAGTGCTACCCAGGAAGCCCAGGGCTGCGGTAAACTGGTACTTGCATACCACACTGAGAGCGTGGGGACTTTCAAAAGGGCGTCTTGCTGTGTTTTAAGAGTCACCACCAAGACTAATAACCTTGGACCCACTAATTCCACTCTATGGAATTTTTCCTAAGGATGAAAAGCAAATAATGTGCGAGAAAATATACCTAATAATACACTTATAATCGACAAAAAGTGGTGAGAAAAACTGCAATAGGGAATACTTTTGTAAATGATGAGACAGAAGTCTGTGGGGATGCTGTGTGGAAACTGTTTAACGACATGGGAAGTGTCAGTGACAATGCAGCGTGAGCAAGGCAGATGTGGATGTGGGTGACACGCAGGGATTACACATATAAGAAAAATTAATAAGCCTTCTCTTTCTTCATCTGATAATTGTAATATTTTATTGTAACTTCCAATTTTTTTGAATTTGTATTTTGCCTCTTCATTTTATACTTCCTCCTTATTCCACCTTGTGGTAGGCAGGATTCTAAGCGCCGTTGAGATCCCACGGTGGTAAATACGCCTGTGTGACCCCTCCCCTTGCGTGAGGACAGGGCTGTGAGTAAGTGGGGATAGCGACTCCCGCCCTTAGGTTACCTGAGGTTGCTCTTCCTAGCGCGCCGTTCTGCTGGCCTCGCAGCAGCGAGCGGCCCCGAATGGGAGGCTGGGACCCAGGGGAGCTTCCGGGAGCTACGAGCAAAACCCAGTCAACAGCCAGAAGAAAATGGGACTTCAGTGCCGAAACCTCCAGGAACTCAACTCTCCCAGCACCCAGTGAGCTTTGAGAAGGACACCGAGCCTCAGATGAGACCACAGCCCCAGCTGACGCCAGGATTTCAGCCTGGCGAGACTCTGCCCAGAGGCCCAGCCACACACGTCCGGACTGCCGACCCACAGTCTGTGAGGTGGTAAGTGTGCGCTGTTTGGAGCTGCTTAGTGTGTGATTTGTCATCAGTATCACAATACACAATACAATACATACCTGCTTTATGTTTCTTTTTATTTCCTTACATGAATTGTTTTGAATTTATTGAATTTTTTTCAGATTTTATTTTTCTCCCTCTACTAACAAGGCAGCTATCTATCGATTATATTTCTATTATTTTAGTAGTTATAGTTATTAACGCAAGAATGAGGAACTCATATCAAAGCCTGGAAGTAATCAGTAACTTCACCCTCTGGAGTTGCCTTTAGAACTTAGAACACTTTAATTGATTCCCTCCATCCTGACGTATATACTCTTGCTGCCATTTGCTGGAATTTGGCTTTGATTGTTTTCCTCCCCTGTTCGTGACACATGACTGTCACTGCTCTGCAGCCCGCGTGTGTCTGCACTCCCCGCGTGTTTACTGTGTGTCTCGTTCTCTGCACCATCTTTCATTTCAGACCACTGCCGGGGTCACACCTCTTCCATTTGGTACCAAACTTCTGTTTACGGCTCTTTGCAAGTGCATTTACTGTCCCTCTGCATTTGAAGGATGGTTTTGCGGATGTAGTATTTGAAGCAGATGGTTATTTTCTGTCAGAATGTTGAAGACGTAATTCCATGTTTTCTGCTTCCACTGTTGTTGCTGGCCACTCTGTCAGAGTCATTTGTCTCTTCTCACAGGTGCTTTTAAGGCATGTTCTTTTTTTGTTGTCCTGCTATTTTGTTATGCTGTATCCAGGTGCAGATTTCCCTTTAATTGTGATGCTTGTGCATCACGGGGTTCTTCAATATGTGGGGTCCTATCTTCCATCAGTTCTGGAAAATCTCAGCTATTATATCTTCAAATATTGTCTCTGACCAAAGCTAACTCTCTTGTTTTTATTCTGAGATTATAGATCAGATGTATGTCACACCTAAATGATATCCTCTCTGGTTTTAAAGACTTCTTATTTTCTGCCTTTTTGTTTTTCTGTGCTGCCTTCTACATAATTTCTTCAGATCTAGCTCTTCCAGTTCATTAAATTTTTCTTCAGCTGATCTAATCTGCTTTTAAACTTGCCAATTACGTTTTTGATTTCAATTGTTATATTCTCTTTTAGAAGTTTTATTTGGTTTCCAATCAATCTTCATAGCACCTGTCTTTTTACTCATATTTTTATATCTTTCATCTATTTAAACATGTCAAACACACTTTATTTCCTGTATCTCATAATTTCAACATTTTCAAATGTTAAAGTGTTACCCTTTTTTTGTTTGATTTTCTTTTAAAGTTTTCTTCTCTCTGCTGAATTCCCCATCTGTTCATGAATGCTGTTCACCTTTTCCATTAGTGCCTTTAATGTATTAATCATAGTTACTTAAATTCTCTGTATGTTATAGTTCTGACATTTGGGTCATATCTGAGTCTGATTCTTGGTCTGATTGCTTTATTTCCTAACTATGAGTCAGCCTCTCTCCCTCCCTCCCTTCCTTCCTCTTTCTTTCTTCCTTTCTTTCTTTCTCTCTCTCTCTCTCTCTCTCTCTCTCTCTCTCTCTCTTTCATCATTTGGTTGAAAATGAGACAATGTCTGGGGACGATAGTGACTTAATAACATTTATGTTTGGAAAGCAACATATCTCTTCTTTGACTTGGCCATTAGGGTTGACTCAGTCTAGTCTGGAGTGAAGCTGAGTTTCAATAGAAGACAGGGGATGCTTTGCCAGAGAATTTTCTCAATGTCTCCTTCCTTCTCAGTGTTAGGATCTCTCCTCAGGCCCTTATCCCTCTGTGGTTGACTGCTGAGCTTATTATGGGCACCTGCAGCCCGTGTGGGAGTGGAAGGCTTCTGTGGTGTCCTGGTCCATACTCAGTCTCAGGCAAGCTCTGCCTCCCTGATCTTGGGAGGGGAGAGTTTTCTCAGTAATCTTTTCTCTCTCTGGGCAGTAGGAAATCTGTAATGATTCAGATCTAAGAAGTTTCCCGCCCCTCATCCAGGGTTGGAGGCTTTTCCTTCCCCTCCGCCAGCCACAGCACGTTTGCGTCTGTGCCCTGGGAGTGACCGGGTTTATTGTTCTTCCTAGTGAAGGGTCCAGGCAAGGCTTTCTGCCTCAACTGCAGGGGCAGCCATTCCCTGCCCCCACCTGCACCAGGTGGGCAGCTTTGTCCTGTTTCCTTTCCTACCCTAGTGTTTCTCATGAGAACCAGTGAGGGTGTATGAGAAGAGTCGGGAGTGGGTGATGCCTCCCTCACACTTGTGACTCCTGTGGGTTCCGTGTTCTGGAATCAATCCATACCCAGCCTGAGGCACTGCGCTCACACTTTTAACCTAGTCTTCCTTTTATTGTTTATTTTACTTAGACGCAGGGGTCCTCAAACTACGGCCCGCGGGCCACATGCGGCCCACCAAGGACATTTATCCCGCCCGCCGGGTGTTTTTGCCCCCGCTGCCTGTCCTGCTTAGCAGCTGACCTGTCCCAGGCCCACAGCGCGCGTGTGTGGAATGTGCGCCGCACTCTCCAGCGGCCCTCCAACGGACTGAGGGACGGTGAACTGGCCCCCTGTTTAAAAAGTTTGAGGACCCCTGATTAGAGTATGGTATGTCATTTCAAAGTAAAGACACAGGTCTTCAGCTCGGCAATGTTTCTTCAGTTGTAGCTTTGACTCTTGTATCGCTTTCACTCGTTTTGTTCTCTTTGTCAGAAACGCAGGCGTTTGTATGTTTAACAAACATCTGTTGTGTGTCCGCTGAAACCGCTGCCTTCTTTTTGGACTGTTCATCTTTTTATCCATTTTCCTGACTTTCATCCTCCATATCACTGATCCAATTTTCTGCAGCTTCACCCCTGCTTTTCCTACTCCAACACTGTGAGAAATTTGCTAGGATAGTATTTCTTTTATTACATTCTTCCACAGCTGTTCCAGCTACTGTTAAATCTGGCTGGTCACCTTATCACAGCTTTTAGCCGAAGTTCATAGACTTCACGTTGTCCTTATAATTCACGGAGAGTGCAAAGCAGGTATAAAAAATTTCCTTCTTTTACTGGTAATCTTTCTCAAAATGATGCTAGTCTTCTCCCTCAAATACTAGATTCACTCCTTTTGCATAGAAGAACATTTCCAAAGATGTTGCCTGAGGGTTTTGTGCTGTGT
>VBSM01000605.1:3131404-3149220 GCA_008086735.1 Cheirogaleus medius | reverse complement strand
AAGCATATTTCTCAGAATAATTAGAATTTCCTAGAAGCATCCCAGAGTTCAAAGTATGGAGTTAAACTAGAATACACCAAGCCTCCTTGTGAAAATGGAGCCTGCATGAGGTCCTTCCGATGAACTGATTAGCCTCATAGTGAGCAAGGAATCAGGAAGCTCAAGCTGTGGAGATACACTCAATGCACTTTGAGAAGTTGCCCACAAAGAGATTAAGAATTCTTGGCAATAACTTGAAATCCGTGAAACACCTCAGTGTTCCTTCCAGGACAGAGCAAGGTGAGCACACAAGACATGGAGGATGGAAAAGAAATAGGATTCCAAGCAGGACCAGGACTGACATGTCACTTGGATAAGAATTTCACCAGTTTTTCAATAATAAGAACAAAAAGCATTTCTGAGCATGTATGTTTGCTGCTAGTATGGGTTGAACCCTGGAGATATATATATCTAATCTCCTTTTTTCCTTACAACATCCTACTCTATGGGTGCTAGTCTTGCAGGTGAGGAAGCAAAAAGTTAGAGAGATTCAAATGCTGGCTGAGGTCAAAACGCTGGTGACCAGCTGAGACAAGACTCAGAGTCAGCCTGGCCTAAGGCTAGTGCCGGCCCCGGCCCCTGCCCTGCGCCAGCCCTGTGGCCCAGTTCCTGTGCCTTAGGCCCCACCCTGTCCCAGGAGCAATTGGGGGGTGTGTGCATGTGCAGAGGAACCCAATTATCTCTCCCAGCAGCAAGTGATCACAAGCTTTCACTTCATCATTTTGTTGGTTGTTATAAGATCCTGAGCTGCAAAAGCCCTTTTCGTGTATGATTATAGATACACGTTTGAATTAGGATAAACAGCTGAAAAAGGAAGTTAAAGTTCACATGCTAAGGTATATTTTTAAGTTTAAAAGGAAATTCTCAGAAAAGTAGACATGTTATAATACTACGTATACAAAATACACAGGACTTCACGTTCGTATGTGCCCGTCAATGCCTGGGACGGGAGAGATACACAGCTCCTCGTTTCCCACAGGAGAACGTGGTGGGCAGAAGATGTCAACAGAGCTGGACGCAAGATGGAAGTTCACTCAATGTGGGTAGACTCTGCCACTTCCTACGGTCAGATGTGCTCACGGAGCCGCAGACCTGCAGGCTCTCTGCACTGGGACCTGTCGCGGCTGTCACGTCCGCCTGCTCCTCCTGCGGTGCGAGGAAACCGCGGGCCCTCCCTCCCCAGGGCTTCTGCACCAAGCTCGCTGTGGGCTTAGGTCCTTCTTGCAGACTCTTGTTCTGAAACCCCTGCAGGTGCCACAGCAGGCCACTGTGCAGTGCTTATGGCAAGACGGGTCTACCATATGTCTACAGACAGGGATGTGCAGGGCGAAGGGGCTTTCAATCTTGCCTCATGTGTTTCCTTATTTTTTAAATCCTCCACCATCGCAAAATGCCTTGAAGCATTAGAAAGAAAGAGAAAAAGATGGCAGTCCTCTGACAGCACTCACGAGTGAGAGACACCTGCGTGGGGGGGTGTGCGTGGCCGAGTCCTGATCTGTGAGTGGAGACACATGCTGCCTCTCTACCTCTCAGTCTTCAGCTGCTACAAAGACTGCAATTTTCTGAATGCCAGCAGGTTTGCAAAACCAAAATAAAAAATTCGACAGTCTGATAGAAAAGAAAGAAAGAAATTGCCTAGATCATCTTCTCAAACTTTAATACCTACGTGAATTTCTGGGCATCCTGTTCATGTGCAGATCCGGGGTGAGTGGACGTGGGATGGCAAGGTCCTCGGTGCTGCTGGCCATGGCCCTCGCCCTCACTGAGTCTCAGGCACTGGAGAGATGCCAGCGCACGGCACCTGAGGTCAAGAGTGCTACAGCAGTAGAGCCCCTCTGGGGGCTGAGAGCTCCTGCTTGCCAGTGATACTGCAGTGAGAATTAAAAGAAGACAAGCACGGTGAGAAATGTCAAATAAACCTCTTGGATCAATTCCTGGGGAAGCTCTTGTGTGAATGAGGCCACGGCCAGGGTGTGAGCCTGGCTCTCCACCAAGTAGCTCCGTTTCTTCGGGGCTCCGCTTTCCTGTCTGAAGTGAGGGGGCTGGATCAGAAGATCTCCAGAGTCCCATTCAGCTCTGAAATTGAGATTCTTGTGACTAAAGTAGAATTATCCCATAGCTGTGAGCTTCATTGCTATGCATATAGAGTGATACAGTCATTAAACTTGACACGAGGGCTGAACACTCAAGGAGTTCTACTAGTATAAAAGATATCCAGATGTTGCAGATTGAATATGCGTGTTTAACTGCTTTCCCAGGGAATCTGAAATGTCAGAACTGTATTCATGCCAGTCGTGAGCCTGCAATGTCGTGGTCTGGAGTGCACTTGTCATGCAGAGCAGGGCACTACAGTGGTCAAAATCACGGAGGTGGGATTGGTGTTGTTTCCTCGAACCTCCAAATCCCTAAATATTCTCATAGGCTATAAAAATGTCTATATACTTAGTGAAATGAGTAAAGTAATTGCATTAATTTCAAGTGTGGAATGAATATAGCCTCAGCCATGCTGCAATTTAAGAGGTGAATAAGTCACTTTATGTCCAGGAAAGTGACTGAAATGGGAAGCTGTGTGAATTCACTCTGGAAGCTGCTCATCTTGAGTTGCATGGAGTGCAGGAGGCGCAGAGCTGCTCTTGGACGCCCAGCCCAGCTACCTCTAGGATCGGCCCCACCGCCTCCTGAAGACTGGCCTGTTCTGATCCACGGTTTTGTGGGAATAAAGGAAGACGTGAGAAAAGCAGAGCCTGTGTGTTCTGAGCTTGCTAGAACAAGGGAGTCAGCCGCCGGCACTGTGCTTTCCAGAGAGCAAAGGCAGGCGAAGGACCAGGAAGGCTTCTTGGTGGAAAAGGGAAGGTCCCAGGTGTGCCCAAACGGGAAGCTGGCCTGGGAATGCCAGAGGCAGCAAACTAGAAACCGGGCACCCTGCATGGTTGGTGAGGGGTACATGTGTGGCTTTCTCTGATTGGTCCTGAGTTGGATGCAGGGACAAAAGTTACAAAAGCCATCAGTTATTAATTGCGTCTTGGCCATTTGGGGCTGATTTGGGGTTGTCTGACTTCCCGAGTTACAGAGGTAGCAGCCTGACTTCCCCCAAGCACAACTCACAGGTGCAGCCAGTTTCCTGGGCCACTTACTGCAGGTAATCGCTTGGTTTCCTGAGCAGTCGCAGCAGACTGTGGGTCAGATTTCAGTCTTTCTATATGGCCTGACCATGGCCTGTTGGTATGTTCTGTCTCTGTTTTTGAATGTGGATGAGACAGAGGCCTTTCCCAAAGCTTTTATATAATCAGAATGGCTTCCAATTCAGTTAACTCTTAGTATCCTAAAAGTCTTTTTAGGATGAGAGAAACACCCAAATCCAATCAAGGAGAGTGGACTAACTTCTATTCTAATGTAAAGGAAGCTGACACTAATGGATTGTGTGTAATGCCCGTAACGAGAAGACAGAAGTCTGTAGAGAACAAAAGTCTGGAGAACAAAAGACTGCAATGTTTCCAAAAGGATTTCAGATGATGGAGCCTGAAGACAAGTATCTTCAGGAGAGGATGAAAGAGTTCTCAAGACCATCCAGCCTCTACTATGGAGACCTCACTATGTCCAGGCAAATGATGTGATTTTTTTTTTAATGTAACTTAGTTTTGAACAGGATGTGCCCTGGAGAGAGTGAATAGAAATATCTGTGTCACCAAAAATGAATGCTACATACATGGCAATTGACGAGAAGGGCACAGGGTTTTATGTTCTCTCTGCGAGATTGGGCCACCTCAGGGCAAATGGATAAAACTCTCTTTCTGCATGCACAGAATAGAAAACCAGACAGGCCTTACCCCAGTGGGGTCTCGATCTGGTGGTCCCTGGGGGACCGTGGCTCTGAGTAGTCAGCTGCAGCCTCTTTCCCTCTGGGATGTTGTCTGCTGCACCACAGGCCTCTTGGCGTGGCGTAGAGGCTTCCGTGGCTGCCATGCTGAGCCACATGAGAGCTGCAGGGAAAAGGAAAAGTCAGTATACTGATCCTGTCATTGTTTCAAGTATTGATATTATGTTTCTCATAGATTTTTACATGAACTTTGATTTATTTAAATGTTGCATTAAAATATTCTTTGCTTAATTGCTGAGTTTTTGGCCCCTCTTGCATTTTGCCCAGGTGAGTGGCTGGCCATACCTGGGCTTGCTTTCAGTCCCCTGAAGACCCCACATAAAGCTGGATCTCTCCAACTCCAGACACTCCTCTCCTTTTAGTTTATGCATTATGAGGCTGGTCGCTCAGTTTAGTCTTAGTGCAAGGGAAAATGAATAGTTGAACTTCCATTGTCTGTAAGGATATTATGAAGTTGAGCGATACAGAGTTGCTCCAAATACTGACAGTAACAGCAACAGAGAGATGCCGTTAACACTCTGTTAACAGAGACAGATGCCTGCCTGCATTTGAGCTTGAACAACCCAGGAGGCTGCTAGATGGGGTTTCAGGCATGGCAGACCATGTTGCCAAACAGGAAGAAAGGGAGATGAGAGGGGACTGCTGGCCCTTTGTGCTGGGAGGGGAAATCCAGGAGCACAGGGGGTATCTCATCCATGTGTGTGTGACCTCAGTGCTTAATGAAGGGAAGCTGTTCATCAGACTGGCCTGAATTCACTTCTTTTCCATGTGACATTCCCAGGTGGGCGGTGACATTAGCAGCAGAGGCATCCTTGATGTAGGGTACAATGGGGAAAATTGGTGATGCTGAAGGGGAAACATGATATTTAAATGCCCTGAAAGAGAAAACCGTAGAAACAGGCTAATAGACTGGGCACCTGTCTGTGCATGGCATCGACCTCTCAGCAGAGCGGCTGTACTTATGCAAAAGGCTTCGGTGAGTCTCACTGCGCAGGAGGGAGGCGCCCGGCTGCCTCAGGACAGCACTGCCACATGCCGGACAGGCAGAGAGTGTGGTCCAGGGGGCTGCCGGGGAAAGTACAGGGTGCCCAGTTGAATTTGAATTTCAGATAAGCAACAAATACTTTTTAGCATAAGCTCAAATAGTGCACAGGCATCCTGTATTTTTATTTTCTAACTCTGGCAATCCTAAACGGTAAGGCTCTGAAAGTTGAAGAATGTGGAAGACATCATCATGTTCCCGAGTGGAGGCTGCCTGGGCCTACTAGGAGCCCAAGCAAGGGGCCTACCTAGCAGCGCTGCTCTTGGGACCCAGAACCTGTCCTTGTAAATCCAGGGCCTTGTAAATTCTTCAGAAAAGCCCCGGAGTCAGGAAGATGCCAGAGAATGGGAGGAGTTGCAGGAGGAAATGGAGGGGATGATTAAGGGGTCTGTGGGCTGCCTGATTTATGGTTTGTGAGCAGAGATGTAGCGACCTAGATAGGATTTACCTTAATTGTACAGTGACTAATTGTTCAAAGACTGGCGACAGAGATGAATGCCTGTAAATATCTTTCTGAGCAAAAGCATCAAAGGTGATTAAACTCTGCTAGAATTAGGGACAATGGGACAGGGTTGAGAAAAGAGAAAAAGTCCGTAAGATAAAGGGTTTCTTTCTGCACCCTTACCATATTCTCATTCATAATGTGTGCACACGCCACATTGATCTCTGACACTTTACCCACTGTTTTGTTCTTCAGATGTTTCCTCATTTGTGAACACTTCCATTCCAGTCCTTTGGAACTCACTGCGGGACATGGATTTGGTGAAGGAAGGCACATTCCAACAACGTTTCTGTCTCTGAGACATTAAGGAAGCTCAGTGTGTGTTAGGCGCGTATAAAATATTAGGACGATGAAAAACAGGGGCAGGTAGGCAAGAAAAAAAGTAGTTAAGATTTGTTCACAGAAGCAAACTTCAGGACTGACTTATTAATAATGCCAGGGGCTCCAGGGGAAGAACCAAACAACCCTGACATGGGAAAGTTTATTATTTGAAGGTCCTTCTGGGAGACAAGCAAAGTAGTTCTGGATAATGGAAAATGACGACAAGGTCCGATGTCACCTTTTAGTTAGGCATGGACTTGAATGTTCAGCACCACGTGGCTGGCAGGTCAGAGCAGGCATGAGGCCCCTGCTGGTAACGCGCCCACTGGCTGCCCCACACCCACCTGCAGCAGCTTGAGTGGCCGTCGAGGCTGCTGTCCAGCCCAGGTGAACTGATTGTTGTGCTCCTGCCCGAGGACGGTCCTCTGAAGAATGCCACTGCACATGTTGTTGACAAGAGCGAAGAGGTCTAGGGAAGTAATAGCCAGACAATAGCTTCATAAAGGACTTTGATCCCATGTTTATACATGTAAAGTTTGAATGAGTCATCATCTCAATTTTTGAAGTATATAATGTATTGCATGTTATTGGAAATACAGTATGTTTGAGAATTTGAGAATGGAAAGTCTTGGGATATGCCTATGGCAAGTGTCTGGGTCTATTGTTCTCCTTTTTGTCGAGAGATTGGAAAAAGAAAGGTAAAGAGTCTCCTGAGCTGTTGTCACGTACCTGTCACATTCACTCAGTACAGTCTATGGTGAGGCTTGTACAGTTGGAAGATGAAAGGTTGCTCCTGCAATGTTTGTATTCCCCAAATCCGCCGTGGCCACTGCTTGGTCCTTCAGAAGTGGGGAAACATGCTCAATGCACATTTCCCAGCACTGGCAACCGTAGTCGTCACATCGACCAGTCCCCAAATGTGAGCTTGTGGACAGTTGCCCCAGGAATGGGACACATGTTACTAGATGGCATTTTTTAGATATAGAATCAGAATCTCTGTTTTATAGAAAATGTGGTTAATAATCCTCTGGGTATAAATTAGTTTGTAAGAATATTGTAATATATATTATGTGTGCACCAATAATTCTGCTCAGAACAACTAGGAATTTATCAGTCTTTTATTTACTGGGTTTTTATTGTTTGGCACCTATTTAGTTCAGCAATTAGAATATAAACTTCAAGGCAAAAATATGTATTAGTAATTATAATTAGGTTTAGGAAAAATTAAAGCCAAGTGAAAACAAATGGCTACATCTTTAGAAGAAAATTGCTTCTTTATTGTCAAGTTAGCATAGAGGCATTAAGAATTATAGATCGCTTACAACCCTCAAAGCACTCTATTTCTGTAGTAGAAGATGCAAGAGCAAAGAATTCATGGAACTCTTCTGCACAATCTACAAGATGACTTGAATATTTATTTTTTATTTAGTGCCTAATGTCTGAAAATATTGAGAAGTGGTATTT
Organism: Cheirogaleus medius; assembly: GCA_008086735.1. Lineage (NCBI taxonomy): Eukaryota > Metazoa > Chordata > Mammalia > Primates > Cheirogaleidae > Cheirogaleus > Cheirogaleus medius. Next base: position 3,141,975 of record VBSM01000605.1, on the reverse strand, counting down.
TAAAGCCAATTGGTAAGAAACCAAAGTTGGTATTATAATTTTGTGGCTTTCTCAGCTATTGTCCTGCTGACAATGATAATATTGCAGATTCCCTTGGATGCTGTCAGAAGCAGACAAAATGGCAATTTTACACATTAAAAAATGATCTGAAAGCCCCAAAGAAGGCAATCCCCTGAGACACTGGAAGTCTTCTGCCTCTTGGAAAGAATTAAACTCAACCTGAAGAACACCCCTCCAGCTCCATGTGACCTAGAGGCCGTGTGGACACCACAGTCACACTTGTAGGGGGAGGATATGTGTGTGTAGGGGGGGAGGGTTCTCTTTCTGTGCCAGTGAAGCCATTTCACTCACTTGCCAGTATAAAGTGGGATTTTTGTTTGTTTAATATAAGCAGCGGCGTGAGAAGTATCTCACCCAGTATGTAGTATCCAAAGACTCTCAGGAGAGAGACCTAGTGTTTTGTTTGCCAATGTTTTCTCATTTTGGAATATCTAAAGCTATCTTTACACTTATCCAAAGACCTGTGGTCTGGTCACCGCAGGGCACGCTCATACAAACTTCTCTGCATAAGCAAAAGAGACAGCTCTGTTAGATGCTCACCCAGGTGTGGTGCTTCCTACAGGAAGCCTGCACAGCAACCCAGGAGACAGGTGCTTTCGTTCTCCTTCTGACATGGATGGCTGTGTAACCCTGAGCAAGTTGCTGAACTCCTCTGGGCCTTGGTTTCTTTATCTTCAGAACAAGAGGTGTGGACTTGATCTTTTTAGCTCTTAATTTTGCAATTTTGTGCTTCAGAGATATAAAGATATGTTCTAAACTCAATATTTTTCTCACAGAGGTTTGGATTTGCCCAGCCACTCTCTAGAAACAGAATCCAAAATGTAGAGCAAAATGGGTATGCATGTGCTCCTCTGGCCAGGGCCCCAAGAGCTGCATATGGGCAGTACCCAAGACCGTTCCCACATGCAATGGAAGGCACGTTCCATATGCTGCACACGTTGGAATTTGCTAATGTGCATATGGTCTCTTAGAAAACAAGGGACTCATCACTATTAAGTTGATCTCATTACAGAGTAATAAATTGGAAAGTACAATGAAATTAGGTTGATTTCTGACTGACAAATTTTGGTTTCAGGGCCAAGAGGAAATAATCATATTTAAAGCTGCAACAGCTGTTACATCGTTTTATATTAATATTTTAAAACCCTTTAGAGGAATTAATTAATTTTAACATTGTTATACTCTCCTTAATAGTGTTCCAAAATACCTAGGAGTGATTAATCATGATCGGAATTTTTATCAGTCATGATCTAATACATTTTTCCAAAAAGAAGATTTTATTGCACATTCAAATTACTTCGTTTGAATTCTTTAATTGTAGATCTTAATCTTGTTTGGAAATAAAATTTTTATCCATTCAGTGTCACGTAAAGTTAGTGCTTCTCCTCAAAAAAAAACATTTTCAAACTTTGCTTGGATTCTTTTCTTCCCTCTTTGCTAAGCCGTATCATTTAATTTCACGTGGCTTTAATGAGTAATTGTTTTCAACAGTTTCTAAGAGTTTCAGTCAGCAATATTTCATTCCAGAATAAAAGGTAATGATCCATAAATTCTTAATGCCATATTTTTATAGCCAGTAAATTAGTCTTTAATGGGTTCAATAAGTTCTGTGATGTATGTCGTTAATTGTTAATGGTGTTTTAACTAGATAATTGTCACGGAGGGCTGTTTATCATCACCACTGTGAATGACTGATCCGTACCATTTGTTCTGCTTCACACAGTGGCGCTTATTTTATCTGGCTTTGTGTGCTGAGAGCGGATCAAGTACAGACCAAATAGCAAATTCCAGCATTAGTATATCATGTGGCAGCCACACATAATTCTACAGCCTTCCATTCCAAATTGGTTTTATCTTCTGTGTCCTGTGATGCTGGATGACCAACCTCCATGAGACTCAAGGGTTAAAACAGCCATCATTTGCACTCAGGGTGAAGGTCAGTTGTGTGCGTTACCTTGGCAAGGCTGCAGTACCCAACCGTTTAATCAGACACGAATCTAGGTGCTGCCATGAAGATATTTTGCAGATGCTAACTTCTACAATCAGTGGACTTTCACTAAAGCACGTGGCTTCCGTGACATGTGTGGGCCTCGTCTAACCCACTGATGGCCTAAAGAGCAGGAAGTGAGGTTTCCCAGAGAAGAAGGAAGTCTGCCTCCCGACAGCAATGCTAACTCCTGCCTGGGTTTCTGGCCTGCCCGCTGCCCTTCGATTTTGGATTTGCCAGCCCCACTCTTGCCTTGGCAGGCTCAGGGGACAATGGGTGACCTGAGCTCAGCGGATAGGCTCTCTCTGCAAGTCAGGCCACGTCTGGCTCGGGCATCTCCTCCTCCTGGAGCCGGGAGCTGCCCAAGGCGTTCTCTTCTTACGAGCCACGCAGTGAAGAGGAGGGCTGGCCTCGTCACTCAAGCACATTTCAGGTCTCACTTGTCTCACATCTGCGAACATCTCATCTGCCAAAGCTAATCACACAGTGGCGCCCACAGTATGGGGTAGAGATGTCCACTCCACTGCTGGTGGGAAGGACTTCAAAGTCATACAGCAAAGGGGGGATGAAAGGAAGGATGAAGAATTTCGAGCAACGATTCATTCTACCCGATCTCCTGAGTCAGACTGGAGACCCAGGGCTCCCAATAGACACGTCTTCCAGGGCCTTCTCCCATATCCACCGCTCACTCTGGGCCAGACAGAATGCACACCGGCAAGTCCAAGACATACTTAAAGCTCCTACAAAGTCACCATTTCCTCTAAGTCTCACCAAGGTGCCATCAAAGAGATGTGCAGAATCATCTTCTCACAGCCTCAATTTTCATCACACTCACTGCCCACTTTCTCTGTGGCTCAATTTGCTTTTTTCATTCAGACAAATTTCCATGAGTTGGAATTTATTTTTTGGTCAACCAGTGGATTTACTTTTGACTTTTTTGTGGTTGTAAAAGCTCTACAATGAATACATTCCCTCCCCTCGCTGCATTTAAGATAATTTCAGGCAGACGGCTCCTACTGTGTGAGAGGCAACAGTTATGTCTGCATGGGGATACTGGAGGACAGAGGGGCACAGAGAGGATATGACAGGATGCCTGGGGGAAAGATGGATGCACACTGAAATAGGAATCCCAGGCCAAGGGGAAAACATGCGCAGAATCAGAAAACGATAATTGATGAAAAATGATCATTACTTCAGCTTCACCAAACCTAACTCAACAGACACATTCCAAACATTGAAGCTTGGGCATGGATGCTTTTAGTAATCTGTCTAATCTAGAAAAAATTACCCTCAAAAGATGTGCACACGCATGCACACACACCCCACAGCACATGCTTTCGAAACTTTCAGTGTCATAGCATAGCACACAATTACAGAACCTATGATCTCGAGGAGTCTGTGGGTCTGTCTCTGGTTCACAATATTAGAAAGGTGTCAGTGAAGCAAAAGCCACAGGATAGTTGATCAATTGAAAGTGTGAGATTAGGGAGAGGGAAAAATCAAGAATGGTTCAGTTTTCTAAACTGGGTGGAAACGAGGCTGTTAGGTTTCTAGGGCACAGGAGGAGCAGGGTCTGGGGATAGAGGAGGAGTCCACTGTGCGCAGGTGCATGTCGAGACCTGAGGCACAGAGGAGAATTGGGCTCTGAAACCAGAGATCAGGACTTGCTAGCTCAGGTGTGATCGGAGTGTTCGGGTCATAGCCCTGTGGCCCCCAGCTCTCCTGGGAAGAGGGGCAGGGGACATGAAGGGCTGGGGAAGGCATGTGGGAGATGTGGAAGAACCCACAGTGAGTCGTGTCTCAAACTCAGGATGGAAGATATGCTGTGTGGAGAGAACACCAGGATAGCTTTCATCCAGGGAGGCTGGAGATCTTCATGGAGTAAAATGCTTCTTCTGACGAGAAACAGCAAATGAGTTGTGTTCAGAGTGACACCCACATCAGAGAAGATAAAAAATCAACATGTAAACCAAGCTTTGCTGTTCATGTATTTTATATATAATATATACAAAATATTTCCAAGCTCAGCAATGTAGTCATAAATATTTGAAAGGCAGCTTATTGTGCTAGTAATATAAAAACACTGATATCATGCAGTGTCTAGTTAGTGCCAGCAAAACAAAAGGAATGTGGCTTACAGAGACCCAATAGCTCAGGCAATGATTATTAATAAAAGTACTACAGTTCAAATCAGAACAGATACAATAAGGAGAGTATCACATCTTGAAAAATAACCTCATGCTGACATATGTAATAATAATAACAATAATATGAATCAAGAGAAAGAAAGTATGACTAAGCAATAGAATAAATATAAAACCACACTGAAATTATCTCTCATTTAAAAATGTGTACAAGGTCGGGTGCGGTGGCTCATGCCTGTAATCCTAGCACTCTGGGAGGCCAAGGTGGGCAGATCATTTGAGCTCAGGAGTTCGAGACCAGCCTGAGCAAGATCGACACCCCATCTCTACTAAAAATAGAAAGAAATTAATTGGCCAACTAAAAATATATATAAAAAAATTAGCCGGGCATAGTGGCGCATGCCTGTAGTCCCAGCTACTCGGGAGGCTAAGGCAGGAGGATTGCTTGAGCCCAAGAGTTTGAGGTTGCTGTGAGCCAGGCTGACACCACGGCACTCTAGCCCGGGCAACAGAGTGAGACTCTGTCTCAAATAAATAAATAAATAAATAAATAATGTGTACAAACTTTCTCACACATAGAGGCATATCATGAGATCAAACATCATCACTGCCACCATCACGAAAGCTTGGGGACCAAAAATAATAATAAATAGTAAAAAGATTCATTCAGCACACTTGAGTGGCTACTCTGGGTTAACCAATACATTCAATTCAAGCTCCCAGAGATTAGTAATAACTCATTGCTACCACTAAAGCACTAATATCTTCCCAAGTGAAATATTCTGAGGAAAATAATTCAGTTTGCAGCAATCTCTTGATCAATTCATCACTGTTCATTTCCGAATACTTACTCTTCCTTAGTTTTTAAAAAAATTATTTTAATTTACGTATAGTAAAATTCACTCTTTTTGGTGTACATTTATGTGAGTTTGAGACGATGTGTGGTCATGTGCCCATCACCACACTCAAGACACAGACAACCCTCAAAATTCCCTGTGCTGCAGCTCGTTGTCATCCTCCCTTCACCCTCAGTCCCTGACAACCACGGATGCGTTCTTTTCCACAATGCATATAAGTGGGATAATACAGTACGTAACCGTTCAAGACTGAATTCTTTCTCTCATCATAAAACACTTGAGATTCATCCATGCTGTTGCCTGTATCAATGCTGTTTTGTGTTCTGTCGTCTGGTAAAATCACAGTTTGCTTATTCATTCCCCAACTGAGGAACATTTGGGTGGTTACTAATTTTTGGAAATTATGGCTAGAGCTACTGTAATATAAACATTGGTGTATAGGTCTTAATGCAAACAGAAGTTTTCTTTTCACTTGAATAAATATCCAGCAGTGGTATTGCTATATCACATGCTAAGTGTATGATTAACTTTGTTAGAAACTGCCAGACCATTTTCCAACACGACTGTACCATTTTACATTTTCACTAGCAATGTATGTGCCCCTGTTGACACTTGATACTGGCAGTCTGCTTGTTTCAGACATTCTGTAGGATGGGTACTGGTTTGCTATTGTAGTTTTGTTTCACATTTCCCTAATGACTAATGATGTTGAGCATTTTTATGTGCTTGTTTGTCATGGTGAAATATAGTGGTAAATATAGTGAAATATTTTGCTCATTTTTATTAGACTGTTTGCTATTAGTATTTATTGTTGAATTTTGACAGTTCTTTATATATTCTGAATATAAGGCCTTTTTGCAAATATTTTCTTCCTTTGGCTTGCTTTTCTTTCTCTGAACAGAATCTTTCATAGAGCAAAAGCTTTTAATTTTGATAACGTTCAGTTTATATGTTGTTTTGAGTGTCATTTCCAAGATTTCGTTGCCTAACTCAAGGTCATAAATATTTACTCCCATATTTTCTTTTAATGGGTTTATAGTTTTACCTTTTATATCTAGATATATGGGATCCCTTTTGAGTTAATTTTTGTATAAGTTGTGAAGTATAGTTTGAGGTGCTTTTTTATGAATGGTAAATTGTTTTAACATCATTTGTTGTAATACTTGTCCGTTCTCCACTGAATGGGATTTACACCTTTGTTAAAAATCAATCAGACGTATTTGTGCGGGGCTACTTTTGGCTCTATTCTGTTCTATTGGTCTAAGTGTCTGTCCTTTCACCAAAAACACACTGTCTTGATTACTATCAGCTTTAAAATAGTCATGAAATTAGACAATGTGAGTCTTTCCAAGTCTCCTCTCTTATTCCAAAATAATTTTAGCTATGCTAGTGACTTTTCTAAAGTCTTTACACATCAGTTACCATTCTTTCTTCATTCACACTTTACATTTGATTTTAGTCTTTTAATAATACTTAAATTAGAGACATTCTATCAATCCTAGTTGAATACAAGACTAGAAGAGAATGTTGAAAACAAATGATTCAGGAATTATGGACTTTTCTTTTTCTCAAAGCTTAGGCAAGAAATGAATTAAGTAGAGTAAATAAGAACTAAATAAGAAACACAAATATTCTTTGCACGGATATTGTTGAGATTTTCTTTTCCATTCCTAGATATCTCCCACCTCTGTACAAATGTAGCCAATTAACAGACTGAAAAAATTAGTAACCAGTACAACATGTTAACATGAAAAGAGTTGGTACAGAGGTACCCATATACCCACGGATTATCATCTGAAAGGGGGGGAATTGCATCAGTAAATATTAAGTAGTTAGTGAAGAGTCAAAATTATACTACATATTTCCTCAAAACAATTCTTCTTATTCTCTCTGTAAACCACTGACTTAAAAATTGTCAGAGCCCATGCAGCACCTAGCACATTGTCTGACATGTGATCCACATATGTGTTGAATTATTGAACACATTCATATTCTAAACTACTTTTTAAATTTATTCTGCAGTTATTTTTAAAACATAATTTACTACTATAAAATTAACCCTTTTAAACTGTATAATTTCATGGTTTTTTAAAGCATATTCACAAAGTTGTGCAATCATCACCACTAATTCCAGAATATTTTTATCACCCCCCAAAGAAACTCCTTACAGTCACTTCCCATTTCCCCAGCCCCTGATCTATCATCTACTCATCCACTTTTCATCTCTGTGGATCTGCCTGTTCTGGACATTTTATCCAAATGGAATCATATAATATGTGGTGTTTTTGTCTGGTGTCTTTCATTTAACATGTTTCAAAGTTGATTCATGTTGTAGCATGTATGAGTCCTTTCTTCCTTTTAGCTACAGAAAAATATTCCATTACATGCATATACCACATTTGTCTTATCCACTCATCAGTTGGTGGATATTGGCTGTTTCCACTTTTTGGTTGTTATGAATAATACTATAAATATATGTGTACAAATGTTTGTATAGATGTATTTTTCCAATTCTCTCGAGTATATGCCTAGAAGTTAAGTTCCTGGGTCATATGGTATCTCTATGTTTCAGTTTTTGAGGAACTACCAAACTGTTTACTACAGGAGCTTCCAAATTTTGCAGCAAAGAATTAGAGTTCCAATTTTTTATATCCTCATCAACACTCGTTATTATCTTTTTGATCCCAGTGACCTGGTGGGTATGAAGTGGTATCTCATTGTGGATTTGATTTGCATTTCTCTGATGACTAAGGATGTCATACGTGTCTTCGTGTGCTTAATGGTCATTTGTGTATATTCTTTGAGGAAATTCTATTCAAATCCTTTGACCATTTTTTAAAATTAGGTTATTTGTCTTTTTATTGTTGAATTGAAAGAATACTTTACTTGTTATTAGACCATCGTCAGATATGTAATTTGAAAATCTTCTCTACTATTACGTAGATTGCCTCTTCATTTCTTGGTGGTATCCTTTGAAGGAAAATGTTTACAATTGGAATAGTATCCAGTTTATCTGTATTTTTCTTTTGTTGCTTGTGCTTTTGGTGCCATATCTAAGAAACCATTGCCTAATCCAAGGTCATAAAGATTTATGCGTAAGTTGTCTTCCAAGAGTTTTGCAGTTTTAGCTCTTATATTCAGGTCTTTGATCTATTTTGAGTTATATTTTATATGTGGTATGAAGTAGAGGTCCAACTTGATTCGTTTGCATGTGAATACCCAATTGTCCCAGCACTCTATTGAAAAGACAATTATTTCTCATAGAATTGTCTTAGCACCCTGGTTGAAAATTAATTGACCCTAAGTGTAATTAATGGTTTATTTCCGGACTCTCAATTATTTTCCATTGATCTGTGAGTCTATTCTTATACCCATATGACATTGTCTTATTTATTTTTGATTTGTGGTAAGTTTTGAAATCAAGAAATATGAGTCCTCCAACTTTGTTCTTCCTTTTGAAGATTGTCTTGGTTATTCTGGGTCCCTTGCATTTTCATATAAATTTTAGGATTACCTTAAAATTTCTACATAGAAGCCAGCGGAGATTTTCATAGGTGTTGCATTGAATCTGAGGAGTGTTCCCATCTTCATACTATTAAGTTTTCTAACCTATAAACATTGATATCTTTCCATTTATTTAGATATTTTTTAATTTCTTTCAATGTTTTTTATAGTTCTCAGTGTACAAGTTTTTCATTTATTTTGTTTTTAAATTTATTCCTAAGTATTTTAATTTTTATGCTATTGTAAATGTAATTGATTTTGCATCTTATTTTTACATTGTTCATTGCTAGTACATAGAAACACAACTGATATTTGCTTGTGTCTTGAAGCAAGGCATAACTTGTTAGTTCTAATAGACTTTTGTGTGTGTGTGTGTGAATTTTTTTGGGTATTATATATATATATATATAATGAGGTCATTGACGAATAGAGATGGTTTTACCTCTTCCTTAATAATCTGAATGCTTTTTCTTCTTGCCTAGAATCTCCATTACAATATTGAATAAAATTATTGACAACACTTCTATTTTTTGTCATGTTTCTGATTTTAGGGGGAAAGATTTCCATTTTTCACTATCACGTATGATGTTAACTGTGCAATTTTTGTAGATGACTTCTGTCAAGTTGAGAAAGTTTCTTTCTATTCCTAATGTATTCAATTTTACCAGGAAAGCATATTAAAATTTGTCAAATGATGTATATGTTGAGATAACCATGCGGTATTTATCCTTTATTCTATTGGTAGGATGTATTACATTGATCGAGTTTAATTTGTCTGTACTTTCCTTGTGATGTCTTTGTCTGTTTGGGTATCAGAATAATACTGGCCTTGTAGAATGAGTAATAATCTCTCCCTCTTCTGTTTTTTGAAGAATTTGTGAAGAATAGGTATTAATTCTTCTTTAAATATTGGATAGATTTACCATTGAAATCATTTGGTCTTTGTAGGACATTATTTGATTATCCATTTAATCTCTTATTATAGGTTTATTCAGACTTTGGATTTCTTCTTGAGTCAGTGTTGGTAGGCTATTTCTTCCCAGGAATTTGTCCATTTTATTGATGTTATCTAATTTGTTGGCATGTAATTACTCATAGTATTCTATTATTATAATCGTTTTGTTTCTGTAATGCCAGCAGTAATATCCCTTTTTTTCATTCCTGATTTTAGTAATTTAAATCTAATATTCTTTTTTCTTGGCACACTAAAGTTTGTCAATTTTCTTAATTTTCTAAAAGAAACAACTTTTGTTTTTGTAGATTTTTCTCTAATTTTTTAATTTGTGACTTCACTTATCTCTATTCTATTCCTTGCTATTTCCTTCCTTTTGCTTGATTTAGTTTTATTTTACTCTTTATTTTCCAGGTTTTACGACAGAAGATTAGTTTATTAATACGAAATCTTTTTTTAAATGTAAATATTTACAGCTCTAAATACTCGTCAAAGTATTAGTTTAGCTGCATCCAGTAAATTTTGATATGTTGTGCTTTTTATTTAATTCATCTGAAAGTACTTCTTAATTTCCCTAGTGATTTCCTCTTTAACCTATTGGTTATTTAGAATAGTGTAAATTAATTTCCACATATTTTTTATTTTCCCAAATTTCCTTCTATTATTGATTTGTAATTTCTTTTCTGTTTTATTTATTTATTTATTTTATTTCAGCATATTATGGGGGTACAAATATTACAGTTATATATATTGCCCATACCCCCTGCCCCATCGAGGAAGAGCATCAAACATGACTATCCCCAAAATGTTGCACATCTCACTCATTATGTTTGTATATACCCATCCCCTCCTCCCACCTCCCACCCGCCCAACACCCGACAAATGTTATTCCTATATGTCCACTTAGGTGTTGTTCCGTTAATACCAATTTGCTGGTGAGTACATGTGGTGCTTGTTTTTCCATTCTTGAGATACTTCACTTAGTAGAATGGGTTCCAGCTCTATGTAGGAAAATACAAGAGGTGCTATATCACCATTGTTTCTTAAGGCCAAATAGTACTCCATGG
>VBSM01000605.1:3098992-3120426 GCA_008086735.1 Cheirogaleus medius | reverse complement strand
CCCAGGAGGCAGGCAGGAAGCAGGACTCAGAGTCAGAGCATGTGGGAAATCCTGTAAGCCCAAGACTGCTCATTTGGTCACTTGCACTAAGTCTGCTGAGTGGTGCCTTCAGTGGTGTGAGCCCGTGCAGGCTGCAGCTGCGCCGCGGGCCACCAGGCTGCCCAGAGGGCCTCGTATGGTCATGATACACCATCGGACCCCACTGCGACTCTGAGCATTCCAGTGTGTCCTCCAACCGCCAGACCCAGGACGAAGGCGTGGTGGCCGCCCCCACGTGACCATCAGCCCCAGTGGGGTGGTGAAGTCAGGGACACCTATCTCTGGCGTGCCTCACTCTCAGGAGAAAGAAGGGCTGAGTGCAGACGAGCACGCCCGGGCGCACCTCCAAGGGCATCAGGCAAGTCTCTCCACCTCCCCGGTAGGAGGAGGCCCAGGTCACACTGGGGAGCAGACCTCCGAGTGGGGCAATTATTACCCTCCAACAGACAGAGCCTGCGACAGGGCTGATGGTGAACTATGCAGTGAGCGGAGGAGGCATGTCCAAGAGCCCTGGGCAGAGAGTGAGTCCCACACTGGAAGGGTGAGGGGTCCCCGTGGCTGGGCCCAGAAATGTGATGGGACAGAAAGGGATACTGCAGACAGTCCAGGCTGTGCAAAACGTTCAGATTTGACTCGGCCACTGGGTGTGTTTGAGAAAGAGACTGCCACTGAGGCGGCATTGACATTTTTAACACCTCTGGGGAAGCCATGGAGGATGGCTTGCAGGTAATCTTGATAAACCTGTTAGGGGACTTTCGTAGTGGGCAGTGAGAAATGCTGGCACCAGGGCCAGCCGGCAGGGCGTCTGGGAAGGAAGAAAGGCCACAATGGAGGGTCAACTCTGAGTCTGGCAGTGGCCAGGCTGGAGCCACAGAGGGATGTGAGCTGTGAGAAGGAAGATGAGGGGTGCCTTCCTGACGCCTGTTCCCAGACACCTGAGAGCTAGAGCAGCCCGGTGGACACGGCAGTCCCAGGAGGGTTGATGCTCCCAGGCAAGAGCTCCGTGGTTCCTTCAGCTACAGCAGAAAGCAGATTCTAAAATGTTGAGATTTGTCTTCCTGAAGTCCAGTTTTTAAATGACATAAAAAATGTATTTAAAAAGCCAAATAGATGCATTTAAAAGATAATTTCCATAGATAAGATTGCTAGATTTAAAACCCCAAACCTGGACAATTTAGACAATTTAGACAGGAGAGAACTGACTTTCGTTAGGGAATTGGTGGGACAAATTGCACCGAGTGCAACCTGTCACTGTGACTGCGCCGTTGTGGGCTTGTGTGGGTGTTTGGGGGCCTTGCCTGGCACTCAGGAATGCCTGCTTCCCTGAACAGTGACAAGGGGACGGTGCATGTGGACAGACGATCAGAGACACAAGTTACTTCAAAGTCAATCTCGATTTGTAGCGTTGTGCTAAAGGCTTCCAGTTGTTTTTGCTCTGCTGCATGTTGTCCCTTGGAGGTGGGCACAGACGGGATGAGAGCCCAGACTGCCTGGTGCGTACTGAGATGGCCGCGTGGCAGGGATCATGAATGGAAGCCCTGGGGCTCGGGGACAAGGACAGCACAGCAAGAGCTGGCTTCTGCCACGTCCGCCGTTGGTCACCCGCCGCCTGTCTTGGGGGCCCCCTCCCTCCGACTCTCACCACAGACTTCAACAGGGCTCCCTCGCTAAGGTTCAAGGCGCTCAGCCCAGGTGGGGACACGTCCAGAGAATGCGGAAAAAAACCGAGGCGCCGACGGTATGAGAAAGACAGGCAGGGACACGGTGCCTGCTCGAGCACCCTGACTCTGTTTTCTGGGTGACCCAGGGGGACTTGTGATGTGTCTTGTGAGGGGGACAAGTGGTGGATGGATGAGGGCATGACCCCTTCCATAAGGCGCCACGTCGACAGAGGCCACGGCCTCGCTGTGCCTGAGCCGTGACGGGAGGCGGCTTGCCAAAGCCCCTGCTGTCAGTTTACCCTGAAAAGTTGACCTTTTTAAACTAACACGGAATCTCTGCTCTTCGGAGTATGACAGTGTTTCTCCTTTTCTGTTCCAGCAGCTCCCTAATAGGTTTTCTGTCTGCCTCTGCTCGGCGAGGGCTAGGTGTGGCTTCTAATCGCTCCTTTCACCGAGCTGCCTGCCGCTGACTGCGGAAAGTGTGGGTTTGGCTGCGCTGATGGCCCGCGGTAATGGCTGTGATTACGCCCTCTGCGTCTTCCTCCTGGCGCTCCTTTCAGCCGAGCTGCACATTATGCCTGGATAAGACTCAAAGAGCAGCTTAATATCAGGTTCTCTGGGGCTATAATAAGCGGTTCAAGGTCGAGCAGATACAGCCGCGGCAATATTTCCAGGCAGTCCACGGGTTAAGACACATCAGCTGCATCCACGGGCACTTTTTCGAGTTAAAGCTCAACTTACACATCTGCCTGCATCAATAGGAAGTGAATGAAAATAAACAAATTCCTCGCATTCAACGCAGCACAAGAGAAACCACACGCTGCTACTGAGTGGAGAGAGGCTCCTATGAGCAAAAAGAGAGAAAACTCCACATTGTGTAGCTGCTGACAAAGCTCACTTGTATGTCAAATAGGATGCTTTTATTGGCTCATTGTATTTTTTTTCCTGAACACTCCTGTGTCTACTGGGATCTCCTGTTTTATCATTTTGGGCTGAGGTGGGAAACATCATTTAATTTGGCCTGTGTGCTCTTGCACATTAAACAAAAAAGAAACCCTTGGTCACCAAGCAAGAGAGTCTCTTCCCCCTTCTCTAGGGATAAGTGCTCACAGGCAACCCTCTTTCCTCGTCGTTTCTGATCGTGTGCTCTGGCAGGTGTGGTCTGGAAGAAATGCCGCTTGCATAGAATACACACATTTCTGGGGTGTGGGCTCAGGGATCACTGACGCAGTTTGGGCCCAGCAACGTCGCAAACCCGATAAGAGTCTTGCACTTTTGCTTCACCTTCTGCAGTCCCTGCTTCCTTGTCAGAAGATCTGGGACTATTCGATCTTGGCATTAATTGCCCAGAGCTGCTGTCAGGCTCCGTAGGTCAAAAGCCACAGTCGCCCACATTGTGCTTACTTCAGGGGCCAGCAGCAGGTTCACAGGGCCCCAGGCCCCCCGCACGTCTGACCAACTAGCTAAAAATTCAGGGTTCTCACAACCTCTTCAGGTTCAGTAATTCACTGGATGGCTCACAGGACTCAGGAGCTCTACCTGCAGCTTCAGCATCATCGCAGAGGAGACAACTTGGGACCAGCCAGATGAAGAGGCTTTGGGGTGGGGGGCAGTCCTGGGGAGTCCTGAGCACAGAGCTCCCGGCCTCTCCTGGGGAATTAGGACACTGTGCCCTCGGGCACACGTGCACCAACCAGCTCCACCCAGATTCCCACCCGGAGCTTTTATCAGGGTTATGTCATGCAGAGACATTGAATGAGTCACCCGCCATGAGACTGAGCTGCATCTGGAGGTCAGGAGGTCAGTGACATCATGTGGCCCCATCCTTTAATCACACAGTGGGTCCTTGTGGTGTGGCTTGTCCCCATCCGAGCATAGGGGATCTAGGGGCCCACCACGAAGCATGAATTCCAAGGGTTTGGAGGTCACCTGCCAGGAACGTGGGACAAACACCAGGCAACAGTAGCAGTACACTCTAATGGGGATGCTGTGACTATTCAGTGAGAAAATGCGCAGAAAGCATGAAGAGCAGTCGCCATAATCCTGTGAGGCCAGGCCAGACCAAAGCTGCCGCGCCTTTCGTTAAGGTGCTCGAAAACTCACATGGCGGAGTCCACCTTACAAACCCTCCATAAACCTACCTGTGAACTATGGGGACAACCTCGGGCCCTCTCTGGAGCCTTCCTAGGCAGACAGCACCTTAGAGACTTCGAATAAAAGTTCTTTGCTTAACATAAGTCTAATTACCCAGGTTCCTACCTAGATCATATTTCTCTCTTCTCAATGATATAATTTTTTTAAAATAAGTATACTTAAGGTATTTTTCAGTCGGCAATCATTTCTCTGCTGTGTTTTTCTGCAGGTGTGCTCACACACCCTGTGACTCGGTCTGGTCACTGTCCACACGTGGGATTGGGACTCCCGAGTTCAGGACGGGCTGTGCCAGCTTCGTATCGATTCATGGAAAAAGAAGTTTATGTTGATTGAGTTACCAAAACCAGGTTAATAGGACTTTAGAGAAGCAAAAAACATGATGGGGAAAATTGAGGTGTGTGACTACAAGGAAAAAAGAGAGTCCTCAAGATATTTCCAGGGGAATATAGCAAGATTGGTCAGTCCCTTAAAGGGCAGGGCGCTGAAGGAGTTGGGAAAAGCCCAGACCTTGAGCTGAGGAGGCCGGGATGGAGATGGGGGCTGAGACGGGGCCAACCTGCCCGCGGCAGCAACAGTTCTCAGCGTCACCGGTGGTGGTCTGTGGGCGGCAGCTGGAGGGCAGAGCAGCCAGTGTGAGGCGCTGGGATGAAACGCACAGCAGCGACTCCCGCCAGACTGAACCGCGTGATAAAATACAGCAAGAAACCATGCGCCATGGGAAAAATCTACGCAAGGCTGTTGTTTCAACAAGGAGAGGCTTTTTTATGCAACCACCATGAGAACACAGACTTTCCAAACCTCCCCCCGCCGTGAATGTTTCTGTTGAAACTTCGCCTTGTTTTCACTCGAACTGTATTTTTTGCAGCATTTGGAAATTATGCCACCCACATGTATCTGTGTGACAGCAAAATCCAGGCCGTGACCTTCCGGCGTTTTCCTGCCAGAAGCCAGTGGAAGCCGCCCCCGGATGAGCGCCAGCTCAGCGCTTCTCCGCAGTGGGCCATTGTCCTCAGGGCCTCCGTCCCCTGCCCTGCGCCCGTCCGCCCACTGCTGCCCCCAGGCTAATTGGCTGCCCAGTTGGAGCCGCATGTGACACGCCCTGCCTTCCTCTGAGAGCATTTTTAGCGCCTTTTTCTAAAGTTTGAATATCTTGCTGTTCAGTATCCTTTGCGCTTGTGTAGACCGGGGCAGGACAGTGTTGTTAACACAGTGCAAACGCTAGAGAAGCTGACATGATGGAGGTCAGGTCGGTATGTCACAGCTGCCAGCGTGTTGGAGGTATCCGTTCCCTCAGGGCCTTAGTTCCACGTGAAACCTGACCCTGTCTCCATCACACGATCCTGCTGGGCTCTGAGGACGCCCCTGCCCTTTAAAGCTCATTTCTCTCTGAGCCCATCATTCCAGAAACATGCTGAGCCGCCTGTGCTCCTGGGTATGGGTTCTGTGGCTCGGTGGGTGTTTTCCAGCTGCTGAGGTTCCCAGACATGGGAGGTGGGCCGGCAGGAGGGGCAGCACTGCGTGCTGGGGGCCCACACCTTGGGGCTCCCCCTGTGCCTGTCCTTCCCTGTGCTCACTCAGGTGTACTGGTCATGGTGGGTTAAGAGCTGTATCAACCCCAGCATTTCAGTGGCTTAGCATAATAAAAGTTTTATGTCTTCCTCATTTTACAGTAGCACGCATGGGGTTTTCAGGGCAGAGGGTTCCTACTCCATTCAGCTGCCCAGGGGCCCCCACTGGAGCTCAGCCTCACAGCCACGCCTCCCCGAAGGGGACTGTGGACGTGGAGCCCCTGGCAGGCCAGGAGCAGATGGGGCTGTTTGGAGAGCGTCACGCCGGCCGCTGACAGTGCATGTTCTCGTTTGGGATGGGAAGCATTGATTTAAGTGCTCAGGCCCCAAGCCTAACCCCTCTTAATCAGTTGGTGAGCGCACACTGCCTAGCCACTGCGTACCTGCAACACCCGACTTCTGAAGGCTGACACTTCTTTGTATCCTGTAACCCCTCTGGGGGCATTCATGGCTGGTGGAAATGGAGGAGGTTTTCTAAAATCAGGATCCCAATCTGCACTTAGAGTCCCTGTGTTTGATTGCGGCCCCGAGGCACAATCCTACTGGCTTTTGAGACTTGTCTATCACTGGGGGCACACTGAAAAGTGCCCAGAATGTTCCCTCCTGCCGCCAAACTAGCTCTATTCATGGATTCTTGCATTTCCTAAAGACTAGCTAATGCCCTGTGGGTTCCGGGTCCAGGCTGTGCTGTCACTGGCCCATCGGGTTTGTTTCTCCTGCCAGCGTGCAAACCCTCAGGGTGCAGCCGTCTTCTCAGCACTCGGATCAAGGCCACTGGACACAGTTGGTGCTCAATAAATGCTTATTACACAGATCTAAATTACAGCCCACAAAATAGCCACATGGATGGGACTGGAGGTATAAAACGTCACCCTGCCCCATGGCTTCAACAGGAGGATTACTATAGAAGGAGAAGAGTGGCCCTCGCGTCTTCACTCAATTTTCCATGTTTCTCAAGTTGTGAGGAAAGAGCCCTTCAAATTCTGTCTGTGTCTATTTTCCAGTGGACAGACAGGCTTCTCTTCTGTTGGGCCATCACCTGAAAGCAGAGGGGGTTCCCAATGCCACTGGGGAGTGGGGAGAGGCCCTAGGACCCAGCGTGTGGATCCAGGCAGGAATCTCGGCGGGAGGGAGCGAGAGCAGCTTCCTCTGTCTGGGCTTTGCTCACAGGCTGGGACTCTAGGGAGACAGGGCCCTGGCTGGGGCAGAGGGCAGCTTCTTTCCCAGGGGTGGGAGCTGCGGGTGGAGAAAAGAGCTGGCTCCAGGCACCTATAGGAAGGAGCATCCTCTCTGGGAGCAGGGCCACGTGTCGCCTGCAGGGATGTCATATTGACCGTTATGGCCGAGTCTCCCTCGAGGTGTGGGAACCCAGGGGCAGACCGAGAGCCTGGGAAGAGTCTGCACTTTGCTTGATCTGGAGACGTAGAAAGAGAGGCTCCTGGGCCAGGGTATTGCCAGCCGCCAGCAGGGAGCACCCAGCAGGAAGTGTGAGGAGTGAGGACTGGCCATGGCGTCTTAGGATGGCAGACACCTGTTCAACCTAGCCACGATCTCGTGGGCAAAGGAATGAACTTCTTTCTAAATACAAGTAGATGTCAAAGACAGCCTCTTGGGACAGATGCTTTCCTATCTGTGCACTAAGAATGAGGTTCTTTAGTCCCAAAAAGAGGATTTACAGAGTGGCAAGCGCTCTTACCCTCTCTTGGCAAGATACAGAATGGTGCAGACACAGACATAAGATGTAAATATACTCTGTAAAATAGAAAATGTGTGCATGACATATATTTTATGTACAGGCACAGATATATATATATATATACACACACATTCTCTCTGAGGAATGAATGGATCAGGTCTTCCGATTTCTCAGGCAGAATCTAATGTGGTGTTTAAAACACTGTCTTGACCCAGGTTTGAGCCCTGGCTGAGGCCATCAGGTCCCCTACTCAGGTCCACACCCCGACCACCTCGTCCATTGGTTTCCTGGGCCACCCAGGGCCAGGTGCAGACACTAGAGACAGCCCCCACACCTCAGAACGCGCCGACATTGTTCATAGCAGCCTAGAAGCCCGTCCTCGGCCTGCCCTGCCACACTCAAGACAGGCTTGTGGCCACAGCTCCCAACCCACCTGGTATCTCCCGCGTGGCCCTGCAGGTGCAGCCTCCTCCCCTTGGGATCCTGAGTGTGACACGCTCTCTCCAATGGCAGTTGTCTCCTGACCCGTTGTGCTTCCCCCACCTACGCAATAACAAAATTCACTGGAACACAGCAGTTAATCAATCCCGTCTTTTCCAGACCGAGAAACGCACTGGCTTCCAGGGCAGGGCTGCGTGAGCATCCCTTGCAGCCTCGCGCCCCCCACCTTCGGAAGAGCGGCGGGTCCTCGCCTCTGGGCACACACCGTGGCCTGTGCGTTTGGCCATTACCCAGCTCCGAATAGGACAAGGCTCTTGGTGAGCCACTGGCATGGCCACACCCAGAGCGGTGACTGTCACGGCCTGGAGGGAGGTGCCCAGAGAGCCTCGTCTGGGCACTTTGTTTCCTGTAACATAGTTGCCTATCGTTGGGTTCATTTGACATCCAACTGTAACCTCTCTACTTTGAATTGCCTTTTAACCTGGTACCCACATACTGTTGCTTTTTAATCTGATCAAGAATAAGATGCTCTCTAAACTGAGGCAGCACCTCGGTCCCCAGGGTCTGAGGGTGAGACCCCAGCCCTCCCTGGCTTTGGTGCAACAGGCATATTTTCCTTTCACAACAAGGGGAGACAGTCACTGGGGTTCCTGTGGCACTGTGGGCCGTGGTGTAGCAGAGGCTGCAGACCCTAGAGTCACAGTGGCAGGGAGACGCGTAAAAGGAGGTTTATTGCAGCTGCGGCTGGCGCTGGTGACGCTCAGGAGAAAGGGCTTGGGGTACCACACTGGATGCGGGACCACTCAGGCCTGCATGACTGTGCATGACCCGAGATACTGGGTTGACCCCGTCCTGCCCGGGGAGCTCGTGCCTGTGGCCTGACGGATGCTGAGGCTCCTCCTTGGCCTCCAGACAGGTAGCCGAGGTCTGGCCTTTCACTGTTCTCTAGTCCTTCTGGCGAATCGTAAAGCCACGAATTCCTGTTTTTCTCACAAACTGCATACTCCTGACCTCTGTGTCAGATGTGTGCTGAGGCAGGTGCCCCAAGCGAGCCCTGTCCGCGCTCCGTCTCCTGCCTGAGGGGTCCGAGCTCCAGTGTCGCCCCTCACCAATACCAAAGGTGCGCTAGGACCTCTGTGGAGGCTACCGCCAATGTGGGCTGGACATTCAGCCCTTTGATACCCCCAGGAACTTGCTCAAAACCCTCCTCAGAACCAGGGCCCAAAGTGCAGGGATCTGCCTAAAGCAGGGCTGTGCCCTGCAACGCCGTCCGGAGGCTTGGGAGTCCACAGATACTGGTTCAGCTCTGCAGAGGGGGTGGGCCCCTCCGCCGCCTCTCATGGGGTCTCCCAAGGCCATACGTTCGGCCACAGCATCACTCCTGCCCCTAGAGAAGAGCCGTCTGTGAGCCACGTGGCCATGACATAGCTCTTGCCCATGGAAGAGCCGTCTGCAAGCCACGTGGCCATGACATAGCTCCTGCCCATGGAAGAGCCGTCTGTGAGCCAGGCGGCAGCTCTCGGCCAGCATCTCCTGGGGGGCCCTGTGCGTGCGCGTGCACATGCTGGGCCGTATCATGATGGCCGCAGTACAACGGCCACGGTTATGGATCTAAGAATCCCCAGCAACTTTGTGGCAGGCAGGGGTGCCCATGACCCAAGCCACAATAGGCTTCTCGGGTCAAAGATGTCCTTGGTGTCCACCCTGTAGGGCTTAGGGAGCCCCAGCACCTGAATTCAGCAGTCAGGTCCCCGTCTTCTCCCACAGGTACATACCGACACCCTGGAACCCACTGGTCAAACGTATCCGTGAACAGTCCAACATGCCCACTCCCGTCAGGGGTGCAAAATCTCAGGCCTCCAGACCACTGAGTGGGGCTGCATCTCAGTAAGAGCTGGGGTGGCGGGTGCAGCACTTCCCAGCCTGACAAGCCTCAGGAAAGGCTTTGACAAAGTTGCAGGTGGCGCTGGAGGATGTTCTGAGCTGGGTGCGGTGACAAAGAGGAGCATCATCACTCATAGCCTGTGCAGATTCTGGCATCATTTTCATAATCTGATGGCGGGATGCGTCTCTGGTGGGATTTGTTGACTCTGTTATCCAAACCTGCCAACTGGTCTGTGGCCTGCTGGCAATGGCACGATGACAGAGAGCTTGCAGGAGCAACACCACTGCTGGGGTGGGGTGGAATGTTCTGACTCCTCCTGTGACTGTGCTCCGAGCTGTGCGGGACCTGGCAGGCTCGAGGGCTCTTCTTCCTGTCAGCATGCCCTCTTGTTCACTCCAGCCCGCGGCCAGCAAGGCCAGGCCCCCACACGGTGGTGTGCCCTCCACTCGAGGAATCTCAGCATACAAATTAAGGGCTGTTCAAATTCTGCCTGGCCAGGGGGAAACACAATGACTGGAAAGTGTAGCACCCTCTGGTAGGACAATGAAATAAACTGTGACTCTGCCACGTGAAGGTGATGTTCGGGGGTGGCCAGACCAGCAGGAGGAGAAAGCATGTGCTAGCCAGGTCTGTGCTGCCCCTGCCAGGGCTGACCCATGTCTTAAAAACCCTTCATGTTCACGAATATCCTATTTTGTCCAAGACGCTTGGGCCCAAGGGTGGGACTGAGGGTGCCCTGGGCAGATATGATCCTGCGATGCCTCCAGAGGGAAAGGTTTGGTGTTGTCCTGTCTCCTGCAGACAGCTGGGCCTGTCCCTGGTCTGTTGGACCAGGCTCCGCAAATTCAGAAATATCAGGAAAAATCGAGGAGGGACATTGGAAGCATTCTCTTCAGATATGGGGTTTCACTCCTCCCCTGCAGACACCGACCAGGAACCCTGCACCTGAGACCACTGTGCCCCAAGGAGCAAGCTAACCGGTGTCCTTCAATGGAAATTGGCCTTCAGGAAGGAACAGCCACGAATACCCTGGCGTTGATGCTGCTGCCTTCCCTGGAGGTGGGTTGTTGCCTTGGAATGTCAGCGCAGAAACGAGAACGGCTTTCTCTGGTCTGTACTTTCAGTCAGTGAAGTACTCTCCAGAGTGGAGTGTCGGTGAGATGCTCTCAGGACACTTGCTTCAAAGCTGTCCTGGGTGCGAGGTAGTAAGTGACGTGGAGCACCAACTACATTCAAATCAACAGCTTCTCAGAATCGCGGCCTCTCAACAGCACTTGGAACCGCAGCCCCTCTGCACTCTCCTCGAGGTGGGTTACTGCCCCCAGCTGCAACTGCCTTGCCCTAGCAAGAGATCTGACCAGAGCTGATAGGGGCTGGGGGTCAGCTCCCGGCCTCCTGTCCCTCCACTGGGGTGATTGGTGTTGTCACTGGGTCCTGATCCCGCCATGCAGAGAGGCTCTGGTTGTCTGCGGTTGTAACTTGTGCACCATTTAGACCGCTGCTCGCCCTTCCCCAGGACCTGCCCACACAACCCTCTTGCCCCTGCGGCCTTGCTGGGAAGCGGATGTTCTCTGCATCCAGCCCTCCCTTAGTGGCGGGAAGTTAGCAGGCCTCAAGGAATACTGCTTAAATTAATCAATACACTTCAAGTAGGTCTGTTTGGTCAGTGTCTCTGAGGAAGGGTCTGGAATGTGGGCAAGAGGTTGAGGAAAATAATGACCGCAATGAGATCTCTGGCAAGACGACACGAGTGTGATTCTCACAGGAATGGGGCGCTTTGCTCAAACCACGTTCTGAGTGCTCCTGGCTTCTGGCTCTGCCCGCTCACCACCGGCGTGCCAGCGGTTACATGATGAAACTAAACCTGTGAGCTCAAACTTCAGGCTTGTGGGGACCACAACCCCTGAGCCTAGCACGGGGTCAGCGACTTTCAGGAGGTGGGGGAGGGAGCACCGGGAAGAGAGCACAGGGCAGGGGCCATGGTTCCCGTCTTCCCTGGGTGCCACCCCAGGGCTAAACCGCAGCTCAGCTCCCTGGGCGTCCACACGCAGCAGGTCGGTCAGGGACTGCGGCATCCCATTGCCCAGGTGACATTTCCACACCTTCCTGCCTCTGGGCCACCACCCTGCCCCCCTGGGCCTCCACTCCTTGCAGTTCCATTAAGTGCAGAGCTCGGAGGACTCTGACTTGGAGTTCAGGGACCGAGCTCTCATCGTGGGGCTGAGGCCGGTGGTGGCGGGTGTGTGGCCTGCCCGTCCTTCCAGGGCAGGCGCAAACCCACCTGAAGCGGTGGGAAAACGGCCTGGGAAATTGAACCGTAATTTATGTGAATCCTTCTTGCTGCCAACAAGAGTAATTTGAGAATAAAATGCTCCTTTTCTCAATACAAGGCTGCAAGGCATTTTTCTCTCAGTTGCATGCCCTTTCCTGACAGCTCTATCAGGACAGCCATTGCCTCAACAACGGCGATGTTACCTGCCTGTCAGGGCTCTTCCCTGTAAGGAAACACAGACGTGTGTTGTACACAGTCATCTCACGGGCTGCCCAGAGTCGCCTGGAGGCAACTTGGCAAGTTATCATCTCAACTTTGGAGACGAAAATGCTGATGTCTGGAGGCAGAGCGTTCCCAAAGCTGTCTCGGAAATGGCGAGGAGCTCCTCTGTGGACTAACAACACAGCTTGTTAGTTAATTTGGGCCAAAAGTGAACACCTGCCTGGCACAATTTACCTGTTCTTCAGTGACTGGAGTCACAAATGTTGGAATATGGAATCTGTAAGATTAGACATTAATGTGATCGCATTTAGAAAAAGTTAGAAAATAAATCATATATATTTGCTCTGTCTGATCAAATAGGAGACGGGCTGGGAAGGTTTTCCTGGCACTTCCCTCTGGAGCAGGCCGGAATCTGCTCTTGGGCTCCTCGCCCCCGTGACTCAGTGTGAGCACGTGGCCGGGGTTCACCTGCCCTCTCCCTGCCACACCTGACAGCAGCGCCTCCCTCCAGCGATGGGGGAGGGCACATTCTGCCAGGGCCACTGCTCCCCCAGCCTTGGAAACACGCCATCCCCACGTCCTGCTCTCTCCTTCCTTGTCTATCCTGTTCGCTTTCCTTTTTCATCTTCATGTTACTTATTTTCTTTCCTTTAAAATGTTTTCTTCTAAATATTTTGTAAATCCTGCTCCCTGGCTGGCAGCGTGGGTGTTTGCCGTGTTGGGAGGGAAGGGCACTCTCAGGCCCGTTCCTCTGGGGCGTCCACAGCCGCCCTCCGCTGGGGGAGGAGAAGGAAATGTGGCCGATCATGGCACACACTATGCAGGGCTTTAAAACAAACAAGCAGGAGTGGCTTCATCCTAGTGAGGCCTCTCTTAATTTGGGGGCTAGTTTGAGGCCACCCAAGTCCCCCAAGCATAGGACTAAGAAAGGGGTTGCCTCCTGCTGCAGGTCAAGGCCTTCCCTCTGAGGGGAATGTGGGCATCAGAGCATAAACGCTCCCGTCCCCCAACCTCCTCCAGCCAGAGAAACAGTTTTTTCCTGGAAAGGAAATTTTAATGAACTGCACAGTTTAAGTGGTGACTCGGGGGGTTGAGATGAAGCCCCCCAACTGTGGGGCTCTCCCAGCACACCAGACCCCTCGGGAATGCCCCTGCTACCTCCCATAGCCTGCCGGTCCCATCTCCTGCTGACTGTCCCTACAGGGTCAGCCTGTCAGGGTGACTTGCCAGCAGCCCAGCCCAGACAGGAGGGAAGCCAGAGGCCTCTAAGCCACTCCACCAGGGCCTGGCCCCACATCTCCTGCCGTGGGTCATCGGGGCACGACTTGTGGGCTCCTCAGTGGGCCACACGGCCAGGGATGGTGAGGACAGTGACCATTCCTTTAGGCCTCACATTCCTCAGATGTGCCTGTCAGGCCGAGGAGTTCTCGTCGGGGAGTCCAGGTGGGCCTCGAGTTACAACCTCGTAAAGCGTCTTTGCTGGCCCTGCCAGTTGCCCAGCCTCTCCTATCAAGATTTTATCCGCACGTTGAGGATCGAGAAACATTGACCCCTCATTGGGGCGTTCCGAGAGTTCAATAAGAGAACACATGCAGAGAGGTGAGCACCGGAGGGATTGCTGAACACTGTTATGACAGACTGCTAGTGGGATCGGCGTTAGTGTCTGAGACAGGGTCGGGCCCCAGTGTGTTGGCGCAGCTTCTCTGACAGTTGTTTGGGGAGTCGGAGAAGGAGGAAGAATGAATTTGATCAAAAGACCTTCTAGCTCTATGGATGACCTCTTGCTCCCTGAGTCGCTTTTTTGTTTTGTTTTTAGCCCTACTGCCAAGACTTACAAAGGAGATAGGTTGCTTCTCCCTGTGTTTACTGTTAACGGATTGGCTGTAGTTTATAACCAACTTCAGCTCCCCTGGGTAACACCCACCTGGTTGGAAGAGGACTAGATATCAGAAAACCAATCAACCCAGTTAGCATGGGGATGTGAGAAATGAACATCGGAAGAAGACCCTGGCTTTATGACATTTAACACATTAACTGCCATGTGAGTTATATTTAACTCATGCTAGTTTTGAGGCTGGGGCCTCATGAAGTGTATGTAACTCACACATCTCTTCACTTTGGGAGTGGTGAGAATGGTTTTTCAAGTTGAATATAACTCATACACAGAAAACAATAAAAAATAATAAATTTTTCATTAAATTAGAAAGGATCATTTTGTTTTCAAAGTTTTTATTCTATTTGCATAATAAAACACCACAGCCCCAAGAAAAAAAGTGTTTTTTTCTAGTGTGGCTGTCAGTGTGTTAAATCTCATCAATCTACTTCTTACTGTTTTGGGAAAGTACAGATCTAACTGGTCCATGTCGAAAGGCCTGAGGTTGGCATGCAGAGCTGGCAGGAGGTTCAGGGCTGGGACATCAGTGCTAACTGGAACCTGGTGGGCTGCCACTAGACCAGGGTTGTGGGGACACCTGATCAACCACGGGGATACCACCGACTGGCACCAGAAATGTATAACTGATTTTCTTTTAAAGATAAGAAATGCGTAAAGAGTGATGTAGGACCCGCTCTGGCTGTCACTGAAGCTGGCTGCCATCTGACCACCGACGCTACTCTAGAGCTCAGGCCAACAAACAATGAATGATGAAGCTTCCAGTGCAAATTTTAAAAAGGGGAAAGTTTTTGACTACCAGTTACTTGTATTTAATTTATATTCTGATGACTTTGTGTCAGTTGTAAGCAGGTTTAGTACAGGCTCTGGGAAAGGAAGATGAGCTGTTGCCGGGCATCCATGTCCGTGGCGTCGTTTCACTGCCCAGAGCTGGGATCTGCCTGAACATCAGGCCCTACAATCTTGTAAACACCCCAGTGGCCACAGCCACCCTCCAAGACCACCCGGTACTTTTGGCAACCCTCCCTCCCTGCACCCCGTTGCTTGCACAGGAACCTAGACGCTCTTTCCCTGTGCATTTGGCTTGGCGGGCACAGCGACGCCCTCTCCCACATGCCACCTCCCTCTGTGTGTTCGTGGCCAAGACGACTGCCCAGTTACACTTGCTCTGAGATCTTCCCGGGCCAAATTCATCTTTAGAAATGTGATGGCTATTCTGCTGAGTCCTGGAGCAGACCCCAAACTATGTGAAAGAGACTCTTGGTCCCACTGTGGATCCTCCTTGGCCCTCCCCAAGGGGGAAAAGTCAGGTCCAGGTTCTCATCAGCCCTCACTGGGGTCAGCCCACCCCAGCCAGCGGCTGCCCTGGCATGAGAGACAACTGTGTCCTGGTGCAGCACACTCACTCCAGTCGACTCTGTTGGGTCAGGAGCCACCTGTCCCTGGAGAAAGCTCGTGTCCACATTGCCTTGAGTCACTCTGGCCTGAACTGTGTCCTGCCAGCTCCTCCAAAGTGTTGTTATTTCCATTAGCTGTCTTCCTCTAGGGGGTGACACATGACACAGCCCCATGAAACTTGTTCTTGTATTTGCAGTAAAGATGTTGTTGAAGACACTTGCTCATTACAGTACATTGCATCTCCTTTATAAGAACCTTCGGAAAAAGTATTTCTGGATTTAGCACTCAAATCAGGTGCTTTCTCCCAGGCAAATGGTTTACTTTAATTTTAGTGATGTTTCACAACATATCTGATTGCACCTGTCTCTGAAGTAGTTGCTAGAAAGCGTGGAACTGAAGTGTGGCCAGCTTCTAGCAAGGGTACCAGTCCTTACCACACAGCTTTGTGTGCTTATTTGAGTCTGGTCTCCTCAGGTTTGTTGTTTTTTCCTCATCTTTTTGGACTGCTTCCTCATTTTTCTGTCTTGTATTTATGTAATCCATCACAAATTCGTAACGTAAACGCTTTTTATTGGAATAAGACAAGGCACAAATATATACTTCGTCAAGTAGGAAAACAATTCAGCGTGGTTTCTGGGGGCCCAGCCCTGTCTCTGAGGAAGGCGGTTTTGGATGCCTCGTACTGTCCTGAGGAAAACCAGGGCAGAGCACTACCCCACCTGGCATTGGAGCCACAGGGAGCAGTGAGGAAGGTGAGAGGGCTGGATGCAGACAGGCGGCCCTCACGGGCATGTGGGCAGCCCCGGGGCCCCCAGCGTTCCTGTACAGTAGCATCACCAAGCTGGGGGGCTCCCTGTGGCTCCCCTAACACACCCAGGGTTGTTCTGGGACTGGCTGAGCTGACGACTCTCCTGCTCCAGTGGATGTGATCCTACGGCCCACTCCTCCTCCTCTTCCTCCCATGCCAGGGAACTGGGCAGCCCGGCACCTGAGGACTCCATAATCATAGGACGTCCTTATGGTAGCAACTTGTCCTGAGTCATAAGACATCATTTGCCAATTTGTGACTATATAACTCTGAGGACATCAGTTTTGTTGATAAGAGAATAAGCCTTAAAAGTAAATTAGAACATAGAAATGAAACGAACTATGAAACCACATATAGTAGACAAGCTTAATAGCAACCACTGAAAGCTTAATAGCAAACCAGCAAAGACATCTAGACTCAGAAGAAATCTGCACAAATATTTAAATCCAGTACATACTGACTCTACACTTTGTGTTTATTTAATATCCATATTGATCTGTGCTTGGAGCCAATATATTTATTGTAAGACATGCTTATTAGCTCTTAGTTTATTAATATTGGAAGAATACACAAATAGGTATAAATAAGATTCCTGCACATTCTGTGGGCCAATTAGAATTTCTGTGGACCTAATGGTTTTTGAAAGCTACTTGTCAGGAGAGACTATTGTATTGACCTGACCATGTAGAAAGGACTTTTCTCAGGAACAGGGGAGAGGTGTTTTTTCCTGAAGGAATAAAAAGCAATGCCTAGCACACAGCCATCATCAGGCTTCTGTCCACATCGACAACGGCAGTGCTAATGACAGCACTGTTGATTGAGAACCTGCCCTGCTGGGGACCCGCCAGGCCTGGTGGCCTTTGCTGTCATGCGGCCCTGCGAGGTGCGGGTTGTCATTCCCATCGCGTGCGGAGCAGCCAAGGTGTTGGAGGCAAGCCCGTCTGATCACAGCTTGTGTCCCTCCTCAAACAGCTCTTCACTCTGCCTGGGGCTCTGTGGGACGCATCTGCTACTGGAGCCAGAATGTCTTCACATGCAGCGTCCCAAGTAAAGCTCCCAGCAGCCGGGAGCCATCACCAATGTCTGGGTCACTCGTGTTGTTCTCCCAAAATACCCATTGGGCCAGAAAACTGTCTTTGGATTTGAGGTTTCCTTCTTCTTTTTAATAAATGTTTCATGTCCTGTTTACTAATAATTTAAAAACTCCGGAGTTACAATTTCCTGATCTTTGTCCTTCCCTCAGAGAGATGACCCAAAGCATTTTAACATAGCTGTATTCTCTCCAGGGCTTACCCTTGGGTGCAAAGGGCATGTCTTCTTTCATCCTCAGGACCTCGGCAAAACACTGAGACCTGGCTGAGCGAAAGCACGTCCCGAACAGCTGTGGTACATGGTCTCAAGGGGCCACTCAGCTTCCAGAAGCCTCATGAAGATTTTGTCCCCACACTCGATCTTCCCCCCACCCCAGTCCAGTCTCCATTTGCAGTGAGAGTTAGACACTGGACGGGAAGTTCTACCTGAGACATCCGTGCCCCAGCTGCCCAGCGGGGCCAGGGCCTGAATCCATGCTAAGGTGCCTGTGAGCTCACAGGTGGGCTCGGCCAGGGACAGGGTTCCCACGGAGCTGGCGGTGTTGGGTGTCCAGTTCCCAGGGCCAGGGGCTCTGTCAGGTCCCACATGGGCAATGCAATCATTCAAACAAGCTGAAATCCATCATATAATGAGTCCCATATGATACTCATCTTTGAGGGGAAATGAATAAATCATTGTGCCCGACAGGAGACTTATGCACTGATTGACCCTGGAAGAGGCATGGCGACACTTTGATGAGCAGTGTTGTGAGACAGCAGCAATTTAAGAATGAATGCGACTTTCTGTCCTGCCCCCTGAGTCCCTGGCACCTGCTGAAACTAGACCTGGGCATAGGGCACGGCCCTATAGCGAAAGAAAGGCAGCAGGAACAAAGCTGTCTGCTCACAGAGCTCGGCCTGGCCAGGGCTGGTGGTGCCCCGCCACTGCACAAAAGGCGTCTGGGAAGCCCAAGAACCTGAGAAGCCCTCCTCATGGAGACAGACTGCCCGGCCTGGGGCCCCATATGTCAAGGCAGGTGGAGCCAGGTGGCCCCGTGGCTCTGTCCATTCCTCAAGAGGATGCTCATTTTTAACTGAGATTCCCCATGGCTTCCGTGGAAAGACCACGTGGCACCGTGTTGGTTGAAACAGGGATGTGGGACTCAGGTCAATCCTGACCCACACTGGCAGTGACGTTAGGAACAGACTTCACTGCTCAGGGGCCTGGGTGCTGGGACGAGACCCTTGTTAGGCTAAAGAGGGTGAAGAATGATGTCAGCCCTGAGCACATGAAGGTGATCCGGCACCCCCCATGGATACCGCTGCCTCTGGCCCTCCATGGGCCTAGAAATTCCAAATGCCAGTGTTTCAGAACCTCAAAGTTTCCACTTAATCTCGGGCATAAGGAAAGGGGAGGTGAAAAGATAGCTTCATAATGCTTTCTAAGAAATGGAGGCTCCCTGGAGCCAGCGCATGCTTCCTAAACACAAAAAGGTTTGAATGTCCTGGCAGAGGATACACTGGATACAACCCAAACATGTTTGGGTAATTGGCACCTTCCTCAACTGAGAGAATACTTAATCGATATAGTCAGCTTTCTCTCGCTCTTTTTATAGAAATGAAATGTAGACACAAATGTTAATCACAAAGAAACAGTTATCCAGGTCAAACGTGGGCCAACCTCCTGAGGACACATGAAGGGCTTGTCTGAGGAGCTGGGCCGTAGGTTTAGATCCAGACATTGAAGCAGGAGACCCCATAGCCCCAGCCCTGTGGAGTCCCAAATCTATCCATGGAGAGCCAGGGAAGACGAAACTCTCCAAGGAGGGCAGGTGGGCTCCCCATACCCAGCCATCCTAACCCTGCTCTCTTTGGTCCCCCTGTGGGGTCACTCTCTGAGAAGACATCCTGAGGAGGTGCTGCCTCAGACAGACAGCAGCTTCCTCAGACAGACAGACAGCAGCTTCCTCAGACAGACAGCAACTTCCTCAGACAGACAGCAGCTTCCTCAGACAATAGCTGCCTCAGACAGACAGCAGCTTCCTCAGACAGACAGTAGCTTCCTCAGACAATAGCTTCCTCAGACAGACAGCAGCTTCCTCAGACAGCAGCTTCCTCAGACAATAGCTGCCTCAGACAGACAGCAACTTCCTCAGACAATAGCTGCCTCAGACAGACAGCAGCTTCCTCAGACAGACAGCAGCTTCCTCAGACAATAGCTGCCTCAGACCGACAGCAGCTTCCTCAGACAGACAGACAGCAGCTTCCTCACACAGACTGCAGCTTCCTCAGACAGACAGCAGCTTCCTCACACAGACAGCAGCTTCCTCAGACAGACAGCAGCTTCCTCAGACAGACAGCAGCTTCGTCAGATAATAGTTGCCTCAGACAGACAGCAGTGCCCTCAGACAGACAGCAGATTCCTCAGATGGCAGCACCCTCAGACTGTAGTGCCCTCCTGACTGGTGCTGTCTGACTTGTACCCAGATATTTCACCTCTTCTTGGCCGGTTCCTTCACCCTTCATTCTCTTGCCTTTGGTATTCATATGCTGGGGCTTCCATAAGGAAGCACCACACACTGAGTGGCTTAACCAGAGAAATGTATTCCCTCACAGTTGGGGAGGTTGGAAGTCCTACATCAGGTGTCGGCAGGGTTGGCTCCTTCTGAGGCTAAGAGGGAGAACCTGTTGCAGGCCTCTCTCCCAGCTCTTGGTGGTGGCCAGCAATCCTTGGCATTCTTTATCGTGGAGAAAATCCTTGGCATGATCTCTGCCTTGTCTTCACATGGTGTTCTCCCTGTGTGCAGCCTGTCACATGGCATTCTTACAGGGACACAGTCATGTTGAATTAGGGCCCACCTCCTCCAGTATGACCTCATCTTAGCTAATGATGTCTGCAAAGACCCTATTCCAAATAAAGTCACATTTGAAGACACAGAGGTTAGGACTTCAGCACAGGAACTTGGGGGCACAATTAATTCAACCATAGCAGCTTTTAACCTATATTCCTGGTTCTTCTCTAGATCAGGGGTCTCCTGGTTCTTTAAACTTTTTTGTTTATGTGCCCCTAAGACTTTTGAAAAACTATGTATCACCTCACATCTCTTTAAAATGACATTTAAATTTTTATAGTGTGATTTTATTTTTTTTATTTCAGCATATTATGGGAGTACAAATGTTTAGGTTATGTATATTGCCCTTGCCCCACCTGAGTCAGAGCTTCAAGTGTGTCCATCCCCCAGACAGTGCGTACCACACCCATTAGGTGTGTATATACCCATCCCCTGCTCCCCCTCCCATCTGCCCGACACCCAGTGAATGTTATAACTATATGCACAAAGTCCCACCAGCAGTATATGAGTATTCCTATCTCTCCACATCCACACCAACTTCACTGTTTTGGGACTTTTTGATAAAGGCCATTCTCACTGGAGATAAGTGATATCTCATTGTGGTTTTGATTTGCATTTCCCTGATGATTAGAGATGTTGAGCATTTTTTCATATGTTTATTGGCCATTATTCTGTCTTCTTTTGAAAAGTTTCTGTTCATGTATTTTGCCCACTTTTTTTCCTTTTTATTTCATCATATTATGGAGGTACAAATATTGTTAAGGTTACATATATTGCCCTTGCCATCCCTCCCCCATCCCCACCATGTCACCTTGTCAGAGCTTCAAGTATGTCCATCCTCCTGGTGGTGCGCATCACACTCATTATGTAAGTATATACCCATCCCCTCTTCCCCCTCCCACCTGCCCACCACCCAATAAAAAAAAATTTTTTTTGACATTTTGGTTACAATTTATATCTTTGCCTCTCCATAAGAAGGATTAGAGGTATGCCCTCCCATCCACAATGCTCGCCACATCCCTAAGATGTGGGTCTCCCTCTACCGAATCACTTGTAACCACTACCACAATTTGAGCACCATAGTTTTAATCAGTCAGTACCAATTTGATGGCAAGTACATGTGGAGCCCATTTTCCTTATCTTGTGTCGCCTCACTTTGGATAACGGGTTTAAGCTTAATCCAGGATAGTATAAACGGTAATAGCTTGCTGTCGTTTCTTAGAATTGTAAGCATATACCAAATTTTGATTATCTACTCGTGAATTGACGAGCACTTGGGTTGTTTCCATGTCCTTGCAATAGTGAATTGTGCTGCCATAAACATACGGGTGCAGATGTCTTTATAATAGAGTGTCTTATGCTCTTTTGGGTAGATGCCTAACAATGCTATTGCTGGGCCAAATGGTATTTCTATTTCTAGCTGTTTGAGGTATCTCCAAATTCTGTTCCACAAAGGTTGCACTAATTTGCAGTCCCA
>VBSM01000605.1:3088535-3098892 GCA_008086735.1 Cheirogaleus medius | reverse complement strand
TCAAAAATTCTTTGCCTAGACCAATGTTTGATAGGGTTTTCCCAACATCTTCTTTTAGGATTCTTAAGGTTTCATGTCTTAGGCTTAAGTCTGTTATCCATCTTGAGTGAATTTTTGTGAGAGGTGAGAGGTAGGGATTCTGATTCAATCTTCTGCATGTAGCTATCCAGTTTTCCCAGCACCATTTATTGAAGAGAGATTCATTTCCCCATTGTATATTTTTGGCTGCTTTATCAAAGATTAGGTTACCGTATGCTGATGGTTTCATCTCTGGTATCTCAGATCTATTCCAAACATCGATGCTTCTGTTCTTGTGCCAGTCAAAGGCTGATTTAACTATTGTTGCTTTATAGTATAGCTTGA
The DNA here is from genome assembly GCA_008086735.1 of Cheirogaleus medius. Taxonomy (NCBI): domain Eukaryota; kingdom Metazoa; phylum Chordata; class Mammalia; order Primates; family Cheirogaleidae; genus Cheirogaleus; species Cheirogaleus medius. Next base: position 3,098,529 of record VBSM01000605.1, on the reverse strand, counting down.
AGTCAGGAAGACTGATGCCTCCCAGTTTGTTCTTTTTACTTAAGATTGCTTTGGCTATACGAGGTTTTTTCTGGTTCCATACAAAGTGAAGAATTATTTTTTCTAGATCTGTAAAGAAAGCTGGTGGTACTTTGATGGGGATTGCATTAATTCTGTAGAACACTTTAGGTAATATTGACATTTTAATGATATTGATTCTACCAATCCATGAACAAGGTAGATTTTTCCATCTGTTTACATCATCTGCAATTTCTTTTTTTAGTGTTTTGTAGTTCTCCTTGTATAAATCTTTCGCATCTTTCATTAAATATACTCCTAGATATTTAATTTTTGGGGGTTTTGTCCACTTTTTGATAGGATTGTTTGATTTTTTTCTTGCTGATTTTCCTGAGTTCTATATAGATTCTAGTTATCAGCCCTTTATCAGATGTGTAACATGCAAATCTTTTCTCCCATTCTGTAAGTTGTCTGCTCTCGTGATAGTTTCCTTGGCTGTGTAGAAGCTTTTAAATTTGATCAGGTTCCATGTATTTATTTTTAGTGTTGCTGTGATTGCCTTTGGGGTCTTTTTCATAAATTCTTTGCCTAGGCCAATGTCTATAAGAGTTTTTTCAACATTTTCTTCTAGAATTCTTATGGTTTCATTCCTTAGGTTTAAGTCTGTTATCCACCTTGAGTTGATTTTTTTGAGAGGTGAAAGGTGTGGATCCTGTTTCAGTCCTCTACTTGTGGCGATCAAGTTTTCCCTGCATAATTTATTGAATAAGGATTCTTTTTCCCAGTGTATGTTTTTGTCTGCTTTGTCAAAGATCAGTTGACTATATGAGGATGGTTTTATATCTGTGTTCTCAGTTCTGTTCTATTGGTCTATGTCTCTGTTCTTGTGCTAGTACCATGCTGTTTTAGTTACTATATCCTTGTAGTATAGCTTGATGTCTGGTAAACTGATGCCTCCCAATTTGTTCTTTTTGTTTAAGATTGCTTTTTCTATATGGGGTCTTCTCTGGTTCCATATGAAGCATAGAATTATTTTTCTAGATCTGCAAAAAATGATGTTGGTATTTTAATAGGGATCCCATTGAATCTGTAGATCACTTTAGGTAGTATAGACATTTTAACAATGTTGATTCTGCCAACCCATGAGCATGGTATGGGTTTCCACCTGTTTATGTCCTGTGCTATTTCCTTCCTCAGTGTTTCATAGTTCTCCCTGTAGAGGTCTTTCACCTCCTTAAATATATTCCTAGGCATTTTGTTTTCTTTGTTGCTATTGTGAAGGGTATTGAGTCTTTGATTTGGTTCTCAATTTGACTGTTGTTGGCATGTATGAATGCTACTGATTTCTGTACATTGATTTCATAACCTGAGACTTTGCTGAATTTTTTTTTATCAATTCCTGTAGTCTCATGGCAGACTCTTTGGGGTTTTCTAGATATAAGATCATATCGTCAACAAAGAGTGATAGTTTGACCTCTTCTGCCCCCATTTGAATGCCCTTGATTTCCTTCTCTTATAAACACTGAATATGCTTTCTAGTGATAAATGTATGTTGAAGCTACCAAGTTTCACTTACTCAGTTTGTAGAAAATGTTCACCTTATACATTAGTTAGAAAATGCAATCCTCATATTCAAATCAACAGCCCAGTCAGACATACTTTCTGCATTAGTCAAGGCGTGCTGAGTTGTGCTACATAACAAACAACCGCAAAGCTCAACAGCTTCACATGCGAGGACTTCAGGTTCAAGGCAGCTCCGGGGGGGGGGGGTTGTGAGGCTTGGCAGAGCTGGCCCTGCTCACTCTAGGGGCTCAGAGAGCTGGGCTGAGCAGGACTCCCAACACTCGGCCATAATCACCACGCCCTTGACAAGAAGGGTGGTATCAAGTACAAGAATTAAATGCTTGTATCTGGAAGTAACACACATCACTTCTACTCACATGTAGTGGCCACAACAAGTCATATGCAGCCTTGACTTTAAGAAGGAAGGAAAGTAAAATTCAATAAATTGCCCAGAAAGAGAAGAATCCAGTCATTTAGAAACAGCCTTAGTGTTTATCAGTAAAAAGATCTGGCTTCAATTTTTATTATCTGATCTATGCAATCTTCTCTGAATTCGAATTCAAAGATATAGAGAGACAGGTAGGTAGATAGATGGGTGGAGAAATAGGTAGATAGATTGGTATATCCATAGACGATTGGTTGATATATGATAGATAGGTAAGGGTGAGAAGGAAGAGGAGGCAGAAGAGGGAGCTAGCCAACAGCAGGCACCTTCCCAAGCACATGAGCATTAGAAAAGAAGGCACAGGGACAGGGAAGATTTGGAACTTTACTCTATGAAAGCCGACTGTGCCATGTACTCGAGAAAGGACTTCTGTGCTTGCACTAGGAGCTACCCCTGCAATACTTGCTTGTTCTTGGCTGTACTAACTAACCTCTCTGGGTTTGATCTGTGCCTCCCTAACTTTGGGGACAGGCTAGGTCCTCATCTTCTCCATGGGAGCCCTTGCTCCTGCTCTCTTCAGCCCAATTTAGCCACAATCCTGGTGTAATCTGAGGACAACTATTTTTAAACTTTTCCAGCAGCAGGACACTTTCTTCAAATGAAATCCTATGAGAATCTCAGTACATGGAAGAGAAGAGTGAAGGTGCTCTGGCTGAGGGAGGCAGGGGCTGCAGACCCAGCCCACCCACCAGTTCCCTCTAGGCACCCGAGATACCCCTGCAGCAATTCTGAAGCCCAGGAGCTCCTCGAAGCACCCTTTGAAAAGCCCACACAGCATCAAGATGTTTACATAGGTACATTTAGGAAAACAGATGCATCCGCTGTTGGGTCACTTTACTCGGAAGCAACTGGATTGCAACCGTACTAACAGGGAGTTCTCCGGGAGAACTGCCTGCACCGTTTCTGCCCAAGACGGCACGCCGAATGTTGTCATTTGGTCACATTCAGGAATCTGGCGGCACTTAAGGCCCTCATTTGGAATAAAGGATTGTGTCAGCATTTCTGTTCTGAATTCCTATTTTCAATGATTTATAATGAAGCATCTTTTTAAAATGGTTTCAGCTGTTTGAGCTATATGCAGCCAAGAGAATAGATCCTAGGGCTTTTTCAGCACTCCACTAACTATGAAATTGTTTGATTTTTACAAAACATATTTAGCAAATTGTTAAAAGTATTGGCTAAACACAGCATTTCATAAATGAAATGTTGAAGTGATCAAGATGTTGAACTTTAAAATCATCTGCTTTCGCTGAACAGTGCCTTTTTTTTACAAAGTTCAATAAGAATTTTTAACGTAATTTTATACAACATTATAAGTGCATTGCTACATGTTGTAAATATCATGCCATTACACATTCTAATTACCTGATTACATTCATTTACATTAAATTTGTAATTAAATGTAATTTCATGCTTATTGAGTGAAAATCCTTTTGAATCACTGCGATCATACTCTCCATTGCAATGTGTGAAACCAAGAGCAGACCTGACCTACAATGTCTGCAAAAGCAATTAGTAAATCCCATCAATTAAATCAGGGTTTCTTAAACACAACTGCAGACAGTAAAATGCATCATGCATCACAGTTAGCTTGTAATGAAGACGGCGTTGGAACAAAGATTCTTGTTGCTATAGCTTTGGTCTTTTGGGGTCCTGGGCTCATGTAATAAAATAAAATACTGCTTTGGCTTAAAAATTAGGAAATTTTGAATTGTGTTGTGATGACAGTTATGTTATGAGAAATAGGCAGTGGAAGTCACCTACCTGTATTCTGATCAAGAATTTTTAAGTCCTAAGAATCCTTTACTTGCAACATTTTATAGTCTTTTTCCAAATTCTATCTCTCACCATCACCATAGCAACCACATCTTATGGCAAGCCTGGGGACATTATCGGATCAACTAGGAGGAGTCCTAGCCCTGAATTTGGCCTTGAATGACTAATTTTATGTTCTTCTTGGGAACATTTGGCATTGTGAGACAGTTTAGCTGCCAAATGTATGCAATGAAAGGGTTCTTGATGGATCTTGGCCTCCCTTGGCATCTTGATACTAAAGATATTGTTTGAGTCCTCCCCTATGTCTAGCATAGAAAGATCAGGAAAAACCAAAACTATTTACATCTTGAATGTTAACATGGAGTAACACAGGAAAGGCCGTGTGCTGGGAGACGAGATAGGGTAGACTTTCTCCTCTAGGAGGCCAAAAACAGGCTTCCCACTGAACCCTGCTTGTCCAAAGGAGGGCCCGCAACAGTGTCCTTGATTCCAACAGGAGTCCTGCTCCAAAGCATGATCACTTAAACCTAACACACAAGGCAAAACACAAACCTTTCCCCTGGGAGAGGAGTGAGGTAGACTAGTGGTGCTCAGATGTGAGCATGTACCAGAATTACTCGGAGGGCTTGTTAACACCCGGATTGCCGGGCTGTGCCCCCAGAACCTCTGATTCAGGAGGTCTGGTGGGGGGGGGGCCTGAGAATTTGCATTTCTTAGAAGCCACTGCTGCTGGTCTGGGACCACACTTTGAGAACCAATGACTTTATCTAACATTCTAAGTGACTCCCAGTACCCAGTCCTGCTGGCCTCAGAACAGCACTAGGGTCTAAGTTGTGGATGATCTACTCTGCTTGGGCCACCCTGCCACCTCAGGGGCGCTCGGGCTGAGCTTACCACGGCAGGTGCCTGCCGACACAGGTGTGCCTCCCAAAGAAGAGGGTCTGAGGGCTGCTTAGCGGGGAGACAGAGCCCATTCTGTTTGGGCAGGTGGCTCCTTGCACAGAGAAAGCAATGTGGTCCCCCGGGGGAGGAACAGATCTCTGCAGAGCCTTGTTTCCCCCAGGAGCCAGTTTATAGAACAGTTGCCAGGGACCACTGAGTGAGTATCCTCTTCAACAGGTCCCATCCAGCGGATGCTTATCCAGGGCTTATTACACAAGAAGGATTTTTAGAGTCAAATAAGATCCCATCCTTAAGGAACGCACACATGACAGATTTCTAGGATCAATTCCAGGTCCAGAAAACTTCCTTCTGTGGTAAAGATGTACATGCTGGGATAATCTTTTAGAATATTATTTCCCATGTATCTCTGTTACAAGTATAGCAGGAAAGGGAGCAATTATACTTTCTTCACATTTTGTTGCAAAATGGAAGGCACTGGTATGTTCTTTACCTCAGAGGTGCAAGGTTCTTTTGAAATTAAAGACATTCTTTCAGTATTCAAAATACGCAGAAAGATGCAACCATAAAAATAAGCGAAATTTCTGGAAACAGAAGGGAGTGGCAGGAGGCAGGAGTAGCCCCAACTGTGGAATCACAAGCACTGTTATATATTTTCAGCATCGTTGGAAAGAGGTGCAGATAAGGCACGCAGGAACCTTATTTCAAAACCAAGTGATTTCTGACAATACCAGTAGAATCACACACATCCTTTAGTCTGCTAGCATCACAATACCGGTGGCCCCCTCTTTCCCTCATTGTTCAGGGTGCCATGCGGCTCCCAGGTGAGAGGAAGGTGCCCTGCCAGCATGGCGTCTACTCATCTGTGTCTGGGTCCTTTGGGTAGAGTCCACAGGCTGCCACTTGCTCAACATGACTGGTCCCCACCACAGAGAGGGACGGGGACACCGTGAGGTGCCATTTCCCACCACAGCAACATCTCAAAAACCTGCCGGGATTGCTAAATTGCGAGGCTTGTCTCACATGGACAGCCCACTGCAGCCTCCAACTCCTGGGCTCAAGCAACCCTCCCGCCTCAGCCTCCTGAGTAACTGGGACCACAGGGGCACACCACCATGCCCGGCTAATGATTTTTTTATTATTATTTTCATAGAGATGGGGTCTCCCTGTGTTTCCCTGGCTGGTCTTGAACTCCTGGCCTCAAGTGTTCCTCCCGCTTCAGCCTCCCAAAGTGCTGGGATTATAACTATTTATTTTTACAGTATTTTCAGGCAAGCTCATTCATTTATTCAGATTTAACAAATGTTTATTGCCTACCTCCATGTACAAGATACTGTTGTTAAAAATATTTTGTAAATAGACTTTCATGAAGACAAAAGACTAAAGAAAAATTCTGGCTAAGTTCGAGGTCAGCTCCAGTACAGGCCTTGCCCAAGACACAGTTTTAGACTCTGCAGAAAGTACCCCATGTCCTCTGACCTGAGCCTCGGCCTCTCGCTTAGCCATCGCCTCTGGGCCTGGCCTGTCTCTCCCTGGTTTCTTACCATGTTCCCAATCTTATCAAGAAAATTTCCTGGAATGTATATTCTCCTTTTCATTCTCAAAATGTCTAATTCATTCTTGAGTCCTGATTTGGTTCTTCTCTTTATATCAATCTGTCGCTCAAGGAGAGTATTACAACACTCTTCCTTTGCCAACAGGCAAAGGAAGGAGAGGCAAGACCCGAAAGCTGTAGACGAGGTTTCCACTTGTAAGGGGAGGACCATTGTGCATATAAATAGTATAAAATACCAGCAATGAGGAGCTGTTTGGAAGCAACACCTCTAGAACAGATGACTCCTGATGGTTTCAGAGAAAGAGAAGGGAAGAGCGTCACGTGGCACGGCCAGGCGAGGCCAACAGTCTCCAGTGGTGCCCCTGGGCACAGAGGTGGGCAGGGGCCACACAGTGGGGAACAGGGTTGGTTGACTGAAGTCTCAGAGGTCCCTGAGAAAATAATTCAACTAGGTCATTGAGCAAAATCTTCCAAGCCTCATTAGGAAGCAAAGAGACCTACATTTCCAAATAGGTTTGCACTTTTAAAATGCTATCAGAGAGACAGCTTCTAGAAGATATTAGAAGAAAGAAGCAAGCAGATGACCATACATCAGACAGGTGTTGGAAGGAGGGGTACCAGAGACTATGGGAGATTCCACGGGAGGAGGTTGCAGAGGAGAATTGGGACAAGAGACCTCCGGAGCAAGCAGTTTGGAGAACACCAGCAAGGGTAGGTTAACTTCCCCCTCCCCTGCATGTTGGACTGCTGGCGGGCTCCCCAGCGGTTGGAGAGGCCTGCGGACACCAGCCCAGGGACGGCCACCGCCAGTGAGCGGGTGAGCTTATAGCGGACGTGGCACCAGGCTCCCAACCCCGTCAGGGCCCCTACCTGGGCACAGACCCGACCCCACGGCAGGCACCATATTGCTGCACTCCCCCATCCCCCGTCCCTATTCGTGGCTGCAGAGAGAACAGTATAGCCACCAGCCGGAGGCATCTCCAGGGAACGGGACCTTCCCTTTTGGGGCCCTACAGCTGACTGAGGGGTACTCAGATGGTAAGCTCCCTGCCCGCCAGCCGTCCCAGGTGCTGCTGGCCCAGTGACTCCGGGAAAACAGGGCATACCCTGAGGCTGAGAGACATCGACCCAGCTTGGGCTCCCGTGGGGGAATTAGGACTGGCGCTCCTCTCCCTGGTGGGGTCAGGGATTGAACTCTGGGGACCAGAGGTCAGACCTGTGGAGCAGATCCCGCGCACCCAGGTTTTGCATTGCCTGAGGCACAGAAGGGATATTCGGAAGGAGCCTCCTAAGGTGTGTGTGCCTTCAGGGGCAGATCAGCATGCTTGAGGGAAACCTTGCTCCCAAAGGGGGGCCGTGTGCCCAGCCCAGGCGGCGACCCAGCACAGGGAACCACCCGCCCTGCATCACAGCCAGGGGAGACCCGGTGGCGTAACGTCTGGTCTGCTGGCAGAGACCCAGGAGAAGACGCGGAGTTGTGGAGGGTGGAAAGGAGCGAGGCCTGCTACAGACTGAAGGTCTCAGACAGCCCCACCCCTACACGCAGACTTTCTGAATGAGTGGGGCCATCCCAGCCCCTCCCTGACAGCTTTTCCAGGAAGTAGAGAACAGGAAATTGACCCCTGCTAACAGCATTTGTGGTGCTTGAGAGCAGGTTTACCCAACCCTGCTCCGCCCAGACTCACTCCCAGACCAACACTCACTGAAGTGAAGAATAAGGACACATCTGGATATCCCAGGGCCCCACCCACCACCTGAGGCACTAGAGTGCCTCTCCAGAGGAACAAGAGCTGGTTACAGGACCCCAAAACAGCACTGTAGCCTGCTCCTCCGAGCAAGTGCCACCTACTGACAGGGAGGACATTCTGCACACCATTTTACGGCATCTACTGACTCATCGTACAGGGTGTGGTCGAATCTCACCCACAAACACCACCTACTGGCTCAGAGACTAAACAGGGTGTGTCATTATCCCAACAAAAACCTAAAAGTAAGAAGCAACAACTGATCCAGATGGGAAGAAATCAGCGAAGGAACTCTGGAAATATGAAGAACCAAACGGAAAGCACACCACCAAAGAGGAACCCCAGCCCCTTAGAAATGGACAGCAACCAAAACCAGACCACTAAAAGGACAGAAGAAGAATTTCGAGCATGGATCATAAGAAAATTCAACAACTGGCAAGAAAACTGGATAACCACCACAAAGAAAATGCAAAAAGATTCCAGGACATGGAACAAAATTTCACTAAACAAATTGAAACAATGAAGAAAACTCTAACCGAACTCCTGGAAATGAAGAATCAATACAGGGAACTACAAAACACAGTGGAAAGCCTCAAGAATAGGGTAGATAAAACAGAAGAAAGAATCTCAGTGATCGAAGATAACACCTTCCAATTAAATAAATCAGTCACAGAGATAGAGCAGAGAAACAAGAGAAAAGAGCAAAGCTTACAAGAGATGTGGGATTATGTGAAGACACCTAATGTGAGGGTTACCCGAAGGGAAAGAAGAAAACACTCAAGGGTTGGGTAAGCTATTTGAAGACATAATAGAGGAAAATTTCCCAGGCCTTGGTAAAAATCTCGATATACAAGTTCAAGAAGCTCAAAGGACCCCTGGGAGATTCAATGCAAACAGGAAGACGTCACGACATGCAGTCATCAGACTGACAAAAATATCAACTAAAGAGGCTATTCTATGAGCTGTAAGACGAAAGTAGCAAGTAACATACAAAGGAAAGCCAATCCGAATAACACAAGACTTCTCTACTGAAACTTTGCAATCAAGGAGAGACTGGGGCCCCATTCTCACTCTTCTGAAACAGAATAATGCTCAACCTAGAATTTTAATCCCTGCAAAAGTAAGTTTTGTCTACAAAGGAGAAATCAAGACATTCTCAGATAAGCAAAGACTGAGGGAATACACCAAGACAAGACCAGCCCTCCAAGAAGTACTCAAAAGAGTGTTACCCACAGATCAGCACAAGAAACACTCACGAATGTAAATCTACTGAAAAGCTAAAGATCAAGGCCCAGATACCACAATGGCTCAAGACAGAAAACAATGAACAAAGTTCAACCCAAGATAATAAACAGAAATCTGCCCCACCTATCAGTTATCTCAATAAATGTGAATGGCTTGAACTCCCCACTCAAGAGACATAGGCTTGCTGAATGGATAAAAAAACTACAAGCCAAGTATCATCTGCCTTCAGGAAACACATCTAACCTGCAAGGATGCAGTTAGACTAAAGGTAAACGGGTGGAGAAAAATATTTCAAGCAAACGGAAGCCAAAAGAAAGCTGGCGTGGCAGTGCTGATTACAGATAACTTAGTTTTTAAATCAGCAAAAGTAACAAAATACAAAGAAGGTCACTATATAATGGTGAAGGGTACAGTTCACCAAGAAGACATAACAATTCTAAACATATATGCACCTAACCTAGGTGCACTCAGATTCATAAAGCAAACTCTACTGGATCTAAACAAATGGATAAACAACAACACCATAATAGTCGGAGATTTTAACACCCCACTGACAGCACAGGACAGATCCTCCAAACAGAAAATCAACAAAGAAATAATGGACTTAAACAGGTCTCTAGAACAAATGGGCCTGACTGACATTTACAGGACATTCTACCCCAAAAGCACTGAATATACGTTCTTCTCATCAGCTCATGGGTCATTCTCTATGACTGACCATATCCTAGGACACAAAGCATGTCTCAAACAATTTAGAAAAATAGAAAT
>VBSM01000605.1:3051863-3079982 GCA_008086735.1 Cheirogaleus medius | reverse complement strand
GGCAGGCACTGTGCCCCTCCCCGTCATGAGGTGGTGGATGTCTCCACAGTGGCAGGGCTGGGAGAGGAGCTCCAGGCAAGCCCTTCGAGAACCCCCAGTATCACTAGGCGTCCAGGCAGCACCCAAGACTGGGGTTCAGTTTTACGTGTTTACAACACAAAATACTGTTTGTATTCAAGCAGGAGAAACTTGGCTGACCTTGCCTCTCGTCTAGTGCCCACGGGGTGTAGGTCCCCCATGGCTCCCACTGTGTCCCTGGGAACAGACCGTGGCATCTGTCTATCTGAGAAAGGACACTTCAAGCTGGGGCCAGAGGCAACACTCGCGGCTGGCCTCCCCGTAGTCCATCTACCTGGGCCCACGTTGACCACCTCACAGGCTCAGTCACGCAGAGCCTGGTTCAGGGCGCAGAGCGCACGCCTTGCCCCGCCAGGAGCTTTCTACATGGAGTTCTGTCTCCACTGCCATTTTAATATCACTTACGTATTTGTAAATAGATGACTTCGCACGTGGCCTAAATCCAAAGGGCACAGGGCTCAGTCACAGGTCCTCTCCCGACCCACGCTCAGCCGTCCGCACCCCCTCGCTGGGGCAGCCGGTGTTTGTGCCCGGACATTTGCACAAACATGTTAGCTTCAGTGAGATAAGCACCGCGACGCCCCCACATCATAACTCCCACTCAAGCCCACCCACCAACCCACAGTCACTGAAGTGCACGTGGGGTTTATTGAAACGCACCCCTGTGTGCCAGCTCACGGGTGACACGAAAGACCACCCTGTCCCCACCTGAGCAGCGCCCTGCCTGCCGCGCTGACAAAGAATCTCTTTCCGTTTGCTCCGCTGACTACTCTCCGCGACTATTTGTCACCCGGCCGAGCGAATGGCTGCGTGCTGCTCAGATGGAAGCATGTCTGCGGGATCTGCTCACGCTCCGTCCGTTTCTACTGGCCGTGCCGGGTGCGCGGCTCTGTGTGCTAAAACTGCAGCGTGCTCCCCCTGTGTGCCAACAGTGCACACACCACCATCTGTATTTTATCTGATTTATAACATAATTAAAGCTGTTTACTGCTTAGAGAATCAAGGCTGCAAGCTGAGAACAACATGTGACAAGGAAACTCTCTTTTAACAAGTGTCGGTGGCACTTGTAACCTCTCACCAATCCGGGAAACCTGCCCCACCCCGGAAAAGGGTCCAGTTACTCCCGGGGAATCTAGAATTAAAGGCCCCACAAAATCAGAACATTTTGCAAAGTGTTCCCCATTGTCTTCTCTGTGTTTTTCTTCTCAATGCCCATCCCGTCTCCTGTCAGTGTCCCCGGCTTCCCTCACTAGCACCACCACCTCCGGGAATGACCGCAGGTTCTGTCTCTAACCCTGCTCACTTGAGAGAAGTTGTGTTAATGGTCTGATGTGAGAGGAAAATGCAATAAAATCGCTGGGATTTCAAAAAGCAGAGTGGAGAGGAGATGCATGAATGAGTCAGACCACAGGCTGCATCATTCACGCTCCGATTCAGCAGCACCAGGTATGACACGAATGTTCCATATCATCATTACTCACTTTAGATAAGTGTCAGAAAGGTCAGGTGGTTTTGGAACAATCTGTGATGTTCAGCTTTTCTGCAAGAGAGGATGAAAGAAGAGAGAGGAAGATTATCTCCTCACCATTAATCCCATCACAGCCGACCTGTGATTGCCGGCACACGGCTGTCCGTGTGTCTTACCTGGTCCCGCCCACGCAGCGGGGGCTCTAGGCTGCTCCCTGGGAACCGACTGCTAGATCCCCTCAGGCCCCTCCACGCGACATGCTCTGGCAGCTCAAGGCTGGGTTCTGGAGCCGTTTCCCACCACTGTCCTAAGGCTTCCACCACCGCACGAGAGGGCCCTCGGAAGGGGGTGAGCCCAGCACCCACCTCCCACCTGTCTCCCCACGCCCCAGGGACCTGCAGGGCTGGGCTTCTCCATGTTTTGAGAGCAGAGACTCTGGAGAAGTATAATATCAAAAATGAAATTACAATAACTTTAAGTCCTTATTTTGAAATAACTTGGAAAACCATCGTCTCTTGGAAACCTTTCACGGCAGCCCTTGGTGCCCTCACCCCAGTACCTGTAATTGACCCTATGTGGAAACTGAGTTGCAGATGACCAACACAGATGAGGTGATTGGGGTCGCCTTACTCCGTGTGACCGCCGTCCGTATGGAAGAGGGAAGCTGGGCACAGACACACGGGGAGAGCGCCATGTGGAGATGGAGGCAGAGACTGGGGTGCGTCTGCCATCCGGAGAGCGCCCGCCATTGCCAGCACCGATCTGAAGGGAGGAGGCCTGATGGTGCCCCACAGCCTCGGAAGGACCCACCCACCCGTGCCTGGATCTCAGCCTTTCGCTCCAGCACTGGGAGGCAGAAGCGTCTGCTGTCAGACCCCAGCTGGGTGCTTCATCACAACAGCCCTGGAGCAGATCTGCAGCCCTCCTCAAGCCCCAGCATGGCTTCGGTCTAGTCTTCATTGCCTGTAGAAACAAAGGAGTCCAATAGAGAAGGGCTTTCAAGGGAAAATCGACTGGACACCAACATGGGGTGGCGCAGGGAAGCACAAGTCCACCCACCCTCACCCTGGGGGCTGTTCAGAGGAGCCAGGGCAGAAGCCGCTGGCCTGTCTTAACTCCACAGTCCCTGAGATGCTGTAGGTCGAGTAATAGTGAGGTCATCATTGAAATTCGTCACAGCACAAAGCACTGTAGAGTGATGTGTGTGTTTGAGCGATGACTAGCATTTTAAAGGTTTTCTGTATTGCAAGCTGTTGTTCCGTGGGTAAGCATTTGCCAGTGGTGTGAGTGTGTCTGTGCATGTGGTGAGTGTGAGAGAGATGAAATTATTTACATCTTTTTGGTTTACTTGGGTCAATTTGCAAGCCCCCAAGCCCTGGCAGATGCGAATAGTTCTGTAGCCTGTTTCTCCATCCGTCTGTGTAATTTATAAGTGCCCAACCCCACATAAAGGGGAAGAGGCGTCTCGGAGACAGAGGGCCCCTGCCTCATGGCCAGGCAACACTAGCCTAATAAGACGGACTCCTACTGGGATGCACTCTCTGGGCACTGTTTACAGTTGGTTTCCACATCTCCAGGCACTTTCTGGAAAGGGGTGGAAGAGAGGAAAATCAACAGAACCCTGTTCGACATTCTGCCGTGTCATCGCTGCTTGTTAACTTGGTATGTGCACAGCGGTGCCCTGGCCTTCCCCAATATGACTGGGAACACCTAAATAGGCTAAACACCTTGTCTAAATCATTACATGCAGTGGTAACCTTGGATTTGCTTTCTCAACTCTGCACGACCATGTGTTTCTGACATACTGGTGCACACGCTCCAACACGGAAGGGGGCAGGTGACGGAGCATGGCACGGGAGAGGGCACCAGCGGGGTATGCCTTGAGCACTTGGGCTCTGCACTTTAGGTAGAGGGGAAGTAAGACCAGCAGGCAGGGAAGAGAGGCAAGAAAGAATTATTTGCCAGGTATGGACATAAAACAACAGCAAAGAGCTTTAAAGGACAGGACAGGATTAAAGTACAATGGCCAGGTGGCGACTGTCATGGCAGACATCAGGGAACCCACAGGCTGGAAAGCTGGTGGCACAGGGTGAGACCCCCAGTGCGGAGTCAGACACACACAAGGTGGAGTGTGGGTGCCCAAACCAGAGCCGGCCAAGGAGTCGGGGTGGAACACGGCCTTGAGCATGAGACAGCCAAAAGCAAATCAGGATTTGGTGATAAGCATCTGGGGAGTGAGGCTGGGTCACTGGAGGTGGCAGTGAAGATGAAGAGGGAAGAGTGGACATGTACAGAAATTGATTACTTGTTTTCTGTCCAATCACAGAGAAAAGGAGAAGCAGCGTTGTCTCCTGGACTTCGAGCTTGGGTGGGTGGAATTGTTGCCTTCAATATCAACTGAGGGTCTGAAGGCAAACCTGTTATTCCTGGCAGGAAGAGGGGATGATGAGTTAGGTAAACCTGAGTTTGAGGCAACATTGAGGTATTTCTATGAAGATGGTGCTATAGACTGAATATTTGTGTCTCCCCAAAAAATCATATTGCGAAACCTTAACCCCCAAAGTGGTGGTGTTTGGAGGTGGGGCCTTTGGGAGGTGATGAGGTCACAAGGGCAGAGCTCTCACGATTGGGATTAGTGCCTTATAAAAGAGACCCAGAGAGCTCCCTCATTGGTCCTACCATGTGAGAACACAGAGAAGATGCCATCTATGTACCAGGAAGGGCCTCACCAGGCACCAGATCCACCTCACTTTGCACTTAGACTTCCAGCCCCCAGAACTGTGAGGGATAAACTTCTGCTGTTCACAAGCCACCCAGTCTGCGGGACTCAGTTAGGGCAGCCTGAGGAGACTGGGACAGGTGTCCTCTGAGTGAGAAATAATGGTTTTGGAAACTAGATAAGAGGTAAAGATAGGGTAATGTGAGGCTGGGAACGGAAGTAACTGGTCAGGAGCGCGGAGGGGAAGGCCAGGGCAGGGGGTGGTGCTGTGTCTGCTGCGTGCTCAGTGTCTAGGCTCCCGGGGCAGCACTGACCCCCACACCTAGGCCCGAGGGTGCTTCGTGACAGGAGATTTCCCTTGTTTCCAGCCCTGTTTTTGAGGAGCACACGAAGATGTCCTCACTCTGTTTGAACTGGCTAGGCTTGATCCAGACAAAGACGGAATGAGGAAAGACAAAGGAGTCCTGCTCGTGTGCGCGGGACGTGTCAGTCCTGCAACAGGTGATGTGGGTGAGGTTGGCCGGGCCACGCCAGGAGCGTGTGCCTGGAAGACGACCCCACTGAGTGCCACGGTAGCGGGAGCTGAGAAATTGTGACAGAGAAAAACGCTAGCCCTGATGCTGGGGCTAGATGTGCTGCAGCAAGCATTCCTTAGGACGGAGGTATCGCCAGGACAGACACGCTCTGCGTGAAGGGCCTGTGGACAGCCCACAGCCACAACTCTCGGCATCATTGTCCCTCATCCTAGGCCCTGCCTTCCTGCTTCAACACTGACCTGGTGTCTTCAGCATTTCCCAAGGAGGAGGCAGGGCAGGGCTGTGTGGCCGGGCCCCCAGCTCATGCGGTGGATGGGGAGCAGGAGGGAGGGGTGCAAGAGCCTGCAAAGAACGGGGCGCCCTGGCACCCTCAGCCTGCAGAAGGTCACTGCTAACCGCCACTGGTTTCACAAAGCAAGGGCCCCTCAAGCCACAGGCTGCGCTCGCCCTCCCAGCATGTTCTTGGGGAGGGGCCGGGGGAGTCGTGCATCTCTCCTTCTGGGAAACATGCAGAAAACAAGCAGAACTGGAGCACTTGCTGGGCTGAGGAATTCAACCACCCCGATGGGTCTTCAGAGCTGAACACAGCGGGGCCAGGTCATGACAGACACCGGGCACAGAATCCTCCCACTTTGTTCAGCATCTTCATGGCCCCTCTGATTAGAGCCCCTGCTCGTGAGCACAGAACTAAGGATTCAGTCAGGAGCTGGGAACCCCCTGGGCCTGAGACAGCACTGAAGACCTCGACACGGACTCCCAGCATTTCTGGCCAGGGCAGCCCCTGTGACGAGGCCCTTGGTGTGTCCCTGAGCCTCCCACCTGGCTCCTACAGGGCTCTGTCTGGTGGTGCCCTGGATCCATGGGCTCCTTTCTGAACCAGTGGCTAGACCATGGAGGGCCACAGAAAAGTCTGGTCCATCCGTGGACTGAGGCATCCCCTTTCAGTGGTCCTGACCCCAGTGGAGGCTCCTGCTGTTCCACGGAGAAGCGGAGGCCCCCTGAGAGACAGCAGCACTCTCCATGTCTTCAGAAAGGACCTCGCCATTGCCTGAGGCCTGCTGGAGATCACGGAAAGACAAGAAGCTAAAACGTGGGCTGCATTCCCAGTGGGCCTCCACGCACGGTAGTGTGTGTGGAAAATGATGTGGCTCCTCACAGAGCACTCTCTCGTGTAGGTGCACATGATGAGGAAGGGCTAGAGTCCCACCTGTGGAAGGCTGGGTTAGGAAACCAGAAGAAGGCTCTTGGTTCTCGTATTTTGTCCCAGTTCATTTTTATGTACACGATCTACGGGAAATGTTCTGGGTCATTCTCTCCTTTGTACACATCGTGTGGCAGGCATCGATGCTGGTATTTTCTTTTCCCAGGAAGCACAGAATGTTCTTTGTAGAGCACACCAGCATTCTTAGCTGTTTCACTTTTTTCATGGGTTTCATCAGCACATCCCTCTCGATACTGAATTGCTGGCTTAGTGCTTCCTCAAGAAGGTGGTAGGACAGGTCCGTGGGAGACGTGGCGAGACAGTGGCACCAGGGAATAGCTGAAACGCCTCTGACCGACAAGGGTCAGGTGTGGCCGGCGGGCAGGGCCGGCAGGAAGGAAGCTGAGGGAAGTAAGTGGGGGTGCTGCCCGTGTGGCTGGGGGGTCGGTCTGCTGCAGGCCATGCCTGGTCGAGCTGGAATTAAACCAGTGGTCACAGACAGCTGGTTAGCAGATGCATGTGGCTGTCAGAGGCTGAACCAGGAACCACATTTTAGTTCTCGACTTTGTCAACATCGGCATCTTCTGAGGCACTCACTTTTCTTTCTTACTTAGTTGTCAGAAATAAGTGAACATCCTGTGTTGTCTCAGAGCCGGTTTCTTCCAGCAAGGCCTTGCTTCGCCCGCTCTGACACGGCTGGGTGATGTGTGTCCCCTACCTTGGACAGGAAGCTGCTCGAGAGAACGGGCCTTCCCTGTGTCTGGTCAGCGGCTGTGTCCCAGCACCTAGCAAGGTGCACCCAATAAATATGTATCAATCAGTTCATCAATTACACTAATTTATTCACCAGAGACTAAGGGCATCCCTCTGAAAGTTGGTCCCGCTGGAAAATACAGGCCAGGTTGTACAGACGGGCTGAATAGCTTTGCACTCAGGGCATACTTGGGCTGTTGCTAGTTTTGATTTGTTCACTTTTTCAAATCTCCAATGTTATTGTGGGGAGTGTCCACCCCTTATGCATTAATGGATATTGACAGAGCCCTGCCGACAGCACCTGGGAGCTAGAGGGAAAACAGAAAACGAAACAGACGTTTCACCCTCCAGTGGGGAAGAGCTAAACACGCAATAAACGTCTACACTGAGACGGAAACCAGAGCAGGGTGAGGGGACCAGGTGCCAGGGAGGACAGGAGGGGACAGGGCACATCGTGGCAGGGGATCAGGGCCTCCAGAAGGTGCCTGCAGCCACTGTGGGGGTTGTTAGCTCTTTGTGGTGTTTTTCTGTATTTTTGGCTCTTTCTCCAAAAGTCAAGAGGGGAAAAAATATTCACTTAATTATAGTTTCCAGACACAGGAGCTCTGGCGTTTGGCACTGATGTGTGTGTCTTGAGTTCCCCCTGGGGTGAGGGGGCTGTCCTGGAGATCTGGAAGCAGTGTCACAGCTGGGGAGTGGGACTCCACAGCCCTGTGGCCACCCTGAGTGGCCAGTCACAGGTGTGGAAGGAAGTCACAAAAGAAGGAGAAGATGAGCTCAGCCCACCCGGGTGCACAGCACGGGGCTCCCACCACCCTCTCCAAGTCATCAGCCAAGGCCCTGGAAGTGCCTACAGCTTACCTGTGTCTGTGTCCAGTTCTCTCCAAATAATAATACAAATGCTATTACAAAAACAATTAGAAAATAACTTGCTAATGGAAATAGGTGACTAACACCCAGATAATTTGAGGGTATTGCATCTGGATCTGTGAGGGTCAATGCAGGCACTAGGTTTTGTTGTCCTGCACGAGCCGTGCGGTACTCTGGTTCTTTGTTCCTCTTTCCCACTAAGGTGAAAATAACTGATGGGCCCGTGTGCACCCTCTCGTGGTTCTGCATATTCTCAGGGGTCAAAACCTTACCCTCAGGAAGGAAGCTCTCGTGGCAGAACACTCCCCAGCTGTTGGTGGATGGTGGGTTGGGAGGGAAGGTCCTGGAAGTCTATGCCTACCCTGGAGCCCAGTGTCTATGGCTCTCTAATATGGGGTGAGGCCCTGTCTTGGTATTAGGAGCAGAGACACCTGGGGTACTTCTGCTTTCTTCACTTACCAGCTTTGAGCAAGTACCCTGACCTCAGGGCCCTTGCACCTGCTCCCTCTGCCAATAATACTCCTCCCAAGCACCCACACAGCAACTGCACTCCAGCCCAGCACCATCTTCCCAGCGGGCCTCCCTGAGCGCCCTCTATTAAACTGGGGCCACCTGCGTGCTTCCCTCCTCACCAGCTGCCCAACTACATCCTTATTTGCTTGACGCTCTCCCTCTAGTGAAACATAAACCCCCCGAGTGCCAGGGTTGCTTGTTTGCTCCTGAGTGCGTCTGAGGCTGCGTTGCAGGTGTTTGCCACCCGGGACAGCCAGGACTGAGCAGCCAGAGCAGATGCTACAGGGAGCATCAATGCAGCCCTGCCCTGGGCTCCTGGCCTGTTCACTCTCCGTAACCCCCCGGCAAGGACTGGGCCTCGGGGCCTTTGGGGTACAGAGCCGGCCGCAGCGCGGCTCCTCCATGCCCCACAGGGTGTGGATCAGCCCGGGCCTGTGGAGCATCTTCAGGCTGGTCCTGGGCCAGTGGCCTATACACAGCTCCCAAGATTTCAAAACAAGCCCCACATCCCATAATTTCCTTTAACAATGAACATATTAAGTATTGAAAGGTAGAATTTCAGATCCAAGTAATTCTGCAACTCTGAAACCGTGGGGTCTGTGGAGTACTGGAAGCTTTTCTAAGGGAAGGTAGCAGAGAACTACTTTCCGCTCTCAGACATGTACTGCAGAAAGTTAAGAACCAGTTTCCTTCTTTTGTTATGGCAAAATACACATACGATTTCCCATCTTCCTGGGGTCAAGTGCGCTGCTCAGCGGAGTGAGTACGTTCACACTGCTGCGCAGCGCCACCACCCTCCGTCCCAGAACTCCTTCCATCTTGTAACCTGAAACTGTCCCCACAAACACTGACTCCCTGTCCCCTCCCCAGCCCCCGCCACCCACCATTCTACTCTCCGACTCCAGGAACTTGACCACTCGTGGCCGCTCAGATGAGTGACTCACACAGCGTTTGTCCTTGTGTGACTGGCCTGAGGAGCATGACATCCTCGAGGTGAGTCCATGTCGTAGCAGGTGCCACATCCTTCTTCCTCTTCCAGGCTGAGTCGCCTTCCACTGCATGGCTGGACCATGCCTTTATCTACCTACCCGTAGGCGGACACTGGGTTGTGTCTGTCTTTTTTGTCTACTGTGAACCGGTGTGCAAATGTGAACCAATTCCCTTTGAAACTCACGCACTGGTGCAGCGGTGTGAGTTATTACGCTTCTCACCATCACGACAGGCGTATCTAACTCCCGAGCAAGCCATCTCTCCAGCCCCAGTTGTTCACCGGTGTGTTGTCATGTGAAGTCCCGTTATTGTTATAAATAACAGAGATGTCTGCGTGGGGGTGGGCAGAGGGAAAGAGGGCCATGCCACGTTTTGCAGAGGCAGCCCTGCGGAAGACATGTGGTTCCCCGGGCTGCCCTGGCTCAGGAAATGTCCTCTAGCTTTTGGTCTCCAAGCAAGCGCGGCGGGGCCCAGGGCTCCAGCAGGCGCCAGCACACACGTGAACCAACGAGGTAGAAGCGCCAGGCCCCACCTGCTGCAGGGGAGAGAAGCCCCTGTGGGCCGGGCAGGCAGAGCTGGGACAGCAGTGGGGTGGGGGTGGCTTTGTTTCTAGGGGCCTCTTCCTCTTCATTCCTCTTTGCCTAAAGTCGTCAAGGTCGGACTGCCCCTCCTGTAAAGGCGGCCTTGCGTGTGCCTGTGGAATCTGTGGTCCTCTGCCACACCCCGGACTGAGCCCACGGATGTTATTTTGTCTTCTCTCGTCCTGGCTGGGCTGCGCTTTTAGGCTGGAAGCACGATGTTCAGCTTCCCGACGATGCTATCCATTACACTGTCAGCAAAGCAGAGTGCTGCGCCCGGGCCAAGTGTCAACAGAAGGTGAGGGAGAAAATCAGCCACAATCTAAAGCTAATTACCCTGCCTGGAAGTTAATTAAATACTTGTTAGGAGCAGCAGGGTAGATCCTAATTAAACTTGTCTAATAACAGTGCCCTGACATTTCCTGACACTGGGAATTCCTACCGGGCTTAAATAATTCTACAGAGGGCAATAATACCTGTCATGTGGCCATGTGCGGGAGGACTCGGAGATGCACAGGCCACAGCATTTCCTGCACTAATTTGTCACACATCGAGCCTTCACATGTGTTTAATTTACACATGTGTTGATTTGGGGGAACCTGGGTTGCTCCTAATGATTTTGTCATTTTCTCCCTTTTCCAAGAGGAAAAGAAAAGGAACAAAAAATAACCAATGCTCCGTGGAAGCGGTCAGCAGCATTATTTTGTATGATTTGGTGTAATGATCATGATTAATGCTTGTTTATTGTTGTATCTCTTGTGTTATGTAAATAAAGCTGTGGCCTTCTCCTTCCCATTTCTGGGTGGCGGGAGCCAGCGGAGGGAGGGCCAGGGGACCTGCCAGCCTGCCTCGTGTACTCTGGGAACACGGGCCTGGCTGGCCCCACTGGGCAGTGCCTACCCCAGAGTCACAGGCCGGGGGCAAGAGCCCTGCGGGTGGTGGGCACCCCCCTCAGTTCCCTCCTTATCTGAACCTGGGCCACGCCGAGGAGTGCAGGGAGCAGGAGCCCCACCTAGAGTACCCCTAAACACCAGCTGGCGGGAAAGTAAGGAGGCCACTGCCCAAGACTAGTCACAGGGCTGTTTCTGCTCTTTACGTGCAAATGGAGAGAAATGGGGCTGTGGAACAAGGTGCTGGGGACCGTGTGTGTTGGGGGTTTGGTAGCTGAGAACAGCAGATGCACCTCACCGTGCCAGAGACAGGCCTCGTGGCCATGAGGAGCTTCAAATAAACCCAGGGTCTTCCTCTTGCTGGGAAACATTGGGCTTCTTTTTGGAAAACATACTAATACCTACACAATTTCAATGCCTATATTTTTAAAATCCTGACTTTCGAGCAGGTTCTTCTGTTCAGCTGATGGACTATGGCATGAGGGGTGACACCTCCTTGTCCTGGAAGAGCCCCTGGAGATAGTGATGCCCATAACAGTTACGCAATTGTCCCCACCAGCCTGTGTCCAGCCACAGAGGAGCGCCGGATGTCAGGCTGCTCTCAGCAGGGCATGAACGCCCACCCCAGACCCCTATACTGGAGCATGTGAGGATGGGGGACTAATTCCTTTTGTTTCTGCACAAGGGACTGCCTTTTGACCCAACACTGGTGAGCTGCAGATCAGTCTCCATCTGCCCTTAGAGGCTGGGACACGAAAGGGTTAAATCAAGCAGCACTTTCTTATTTTCCGCCTTCTCACCAAACAGTGTGAATTAATGAAAAGATGTAAGCACTCAGATCTTTTCTGGCAAGAATGCTTGTTGAAATAATCAATTAACCTTGGAAGATCAAATTGACAGGGCTTAAGTGCAAAGTTATTTAAGATGCCAGATTATCTAGCCAGATGATTGCATTTGTTGCAATGCAAGAAAGCAGCAAGAATGCTTTTGAGAAATTTCAAGGCTTCAGAAAGATTTAATGTTATTTCCCCACC
Organism: Cheirogaleus medius; assembly: GCA_008086735.1. Classification (NCBI taxonomy): domain Eukaryota; kingdom Metazoa; phylum Chordata; class Mammalia; order Primates; family Cheirogaleidae; genus Cheirogaleus; species Cheirogaleus medius. Next base: position 3,068,352 of record VBSM01000605.1, on the reverse strand, counting down.
GAATTAATCTGCCCATTAGAACATACTTTAACCTCTTACAAGTAATATCCTGGGATAACTTTAATTTACCTCTTTCCTTTATTCATACAGCAAAAATGATCCAAAGACAGCAAACATATAAATGAGTTTCAAGCTTTTGCTTGCATTTATTGTTATTTTAAAAAAGTAAATCAACTTTCAATTTGAATCACATTTTTATTTTAATTCAGATATTCTAAATTCACCAAACTGCCACTTGGATATCCTTTATTTTGCAGTAGACTATACTTGCTGTTGTATAATCAAGATGAGAACGTTTTATTCCGGCAATGCCTCTGTGATGAAAGCTATCATTTTAATAACTCCTGGACCAGTCTGATCGTTTTTGCAGAAAATAATTGTATACTGGCCAGGAGAAAACCCCTGAGAAATGCCATCAGTAGGCACAGCCTTGGTCAAGTGGTGCCACGCCGACTCGGGAAACGAGAGGTGCGGTGGGTGTCAGCTCTCCATCAGGCGGGAGGCAAACACTGTTTTCTTTTGGATTCGTGCTTATAGAATGATGTTAGGAGCAGTCAGTTTTTACGTGGTGCTTTAACTTACCCCCCTTTAAAAAGGCATTCACGAGAGGTAAGTATTGCTATAATTTAGAGCAGTAACTCTGTAGAAGAGAGTATAATTCAGACTCCATGTACTCCGACCCTGGCCAGCTCCATGACAGTTTTTGTTTCTTATGAAGGCAGCCTGCTTGTTGGTAATTCCTTTAAATAAAGGAATTATTTTCCTAAGCAATTTGTTTTGATTGTGTTACGTTCTAGCTCGTCCTCCTCTGCTGCGATGGAAGAAAAGCTAATCTGCTGGTTTACTATCTCGCCTCACATAAAAGACAAGTGGAAAATGAAATTTTCGAAAAGCTAAACTCCTAATTTTTGTGACAAAATGTGAATGAAAATGATGAACTTATTCATAAGAGATGAGAATTTTGAAATGAATGATTTATGGGTATAAGCATTAAAATATATTAATTTAGCACAGAGGCAGCAGATTTAAATGTTATTTCGTAGCTGAGCAAAAAGGACGTGCACAACTGCGCTGAGGCACAAGCAGTGTGCTTCGCAGCCGCGCTGTTGGAGCGAGGGCGACTGTAGCAGCATTCGGGTGAGGGAGCCAGCTGGCTGTGGGGCCGGTGGAAGGCAGCCAGGGGTTCACGTCTCCATGGAGGCTGCAGTTGCCAATGCAGCCCATAAACCGTTTTGAGTGGTACAGGTTGAGTTCGTGGGTCAGTGGTTTTGCGTTCTGTACGCGCACATCTCTAGCTGTGACTCGGGGCTTCTCAATCTCGGCACTCTTGATGTTGGGGCTGGGTAATTTGTTCTGGGGGCTGCTGTGTGCATTATAGAATGTTCGGCAGCAGCCCTGTCTCCACCCACTCCATGCCAGTAGCACCGCTTCGTTCCCTAGTTGGGACAATCAAAACTGTCTTCATAAATTTCCAAATGTCCTCTGGGGAACGAACAGCCTCTGAACTGAGAGCCACTGCTGGAATCTACAGCAGCCCAGGCACATATCGTGCTGAGACCTGCAGGAGTGACCTGCCAGGAAGCTAAGGAAACATCGGGTCAGGACTACTCCTAAGCTTCCAAGCCTAACTTGTATTTATAGTTTAACTTTGCAAGTTGTATTAAAGGGGACACCCAAAATTTTAAAATTTCAGGCCCCATACAATCTGGACCTATACCTACCTAGTTCTCAACACAGTTGCTATTAATCAAGATATTTTTCAGAGCCAGAATCTGTCCAAACTACCTCCTACGCTTCCTTGTGTCAGTCAGTTTGCTTTGCGTTCAGCTAAAGTGTGTTGGGCGGCTGTCCCTCGTGGATCCCAGAAGGTTTTGAGCAGAAGAATCAACCCCCCCTTGCCCCCCACCGACACCAACGTCACCTCCTGTGCTCAGAGAACTCCTTGGCAGGATGAACCGTTTGCAGTCTAGTAATCAGCAGGATCCTGTTTTCACACACTTGAGGATTCACCACATATAGGTTGCCAACAAAAAGTTCTACTTATTTTTTTTAGAAAGCTACCTTTAGATTAAAAATTCTTTGTGAAATAATCAGTCCCTGCCAACATGTTCTAAACTCTTAAAAAATAATGAGGAAAGTTAAGATTATATACTCATGCATTCTGCTGGATAGATGGATGGATGATGGATGGAGGGAGGGAGAGATAAATGAATAGATGGATGGATGAATGGACAGATGGATGAGTGGGTGGATGGATGAATGGACAGACGGATGAGTGGGTGGATGGATGAATGGACAGATGGGTGGGTGAATAGTGGATGGATGTATGGATGAACAGATAAAAAATAAAGATTCTGCCTTTTTCTTTCAATTTTTTCTTAAAAGAGATCACACATATAACCAAACTGTCATCGGTGGTTAGCTATTGTCAGAGGAACTGGGAATTTGTGGAGTATTAGCATGGCTTTGAGAGATTTTTCACCTTTCATTCTGTACTTTTCTGTAATGTTTGCATTTCCTTGCTATGGGTGTGAATCGTTTTTATAGAGTTGGGATTACCTGGTTGACATGATAATGGGCTGTTTGTTTTCTTCCTTATGAGAAGAATATTTTTAATGACTAAACTTTGAGAAACAGGCCCCCTAGGAGCTTCCTGCTGTGTGATATGATTTACACGCTTGCCTCACTTTTGATGAACCTGATGGACACATCTCTATCTGACGCTTACCTACGCCCCAGTCATGGCTTTCTCTCAGACACTGGGTTTTCCTCCTCGTCTCTGGCTGTGCCTTGTCACTCTCCCTGTGCTTGTCAGGCTGTGTCCAAGCCTGCCCTTCTCCTCGACCTCCTCCCTCTGCCCACCTTCTTCCTCCACGCCATGGCGTTAGCTGCGTCATCTGTGCCGGTGACCCCCAAGCCTCTCCCTCAGCCCTGATCTTCCTTCTGAGCGGGAATCCCCGGGCGCAGAACATACGGAGCTGTCATGAGAAATGCAAGGTGGAGCCACTGCCCAGCCACCCCCACGACTGCACATGCACCCCACATTCGCCTCATTTTCACATCCACATGGAAGTCACCATTGCCTGCACTGTCCCTGCTTCTCAGGACAGACACTTCCACACGTCCACTCGCTCAAGCCGGAAAACACCAGCACTCAGGGCTGAATGTGCTTCAGCCCCGAAGGGCAGAGAATTGCAGGCAGAAATTTGAGAAATTATCCTCTGCACACCTAAATTTAGATTCAGATTTACTTACCCTTCCGTGGGTATTGAGGGTTAGGGTCAGAGGTAGGGTTGCACGTAAGTATTATGGGATATAATTATTAACGTCTCCCTTACATGGAGCTAGCACAAAGAAGGATCCTGGTTTTTTATGTTTTTAAACAAATGACATCCACCTATGACACACTTCACAAGGCCGGGTGGGAACATGTCTGTGTGCCAGGCCTACCCTGCCTCTACGACGTCCCCTCACCCTGGCTCCTCAATCCCTGTTAATCTCCTGTATTTGGGGTCATTTAAAGCTGCCTCAGTCCTCTGGTGAAGGAAGCAATAGGGAAGGAACGCCCGCGTGGTGAGACCGGGTGCTGGCCCCGGCACAGCACAGAGGGAGCGTGTTCGTGCACCCCAGGTGCCCAGGCAGCACCAAGCCAGCTCCTGTCCCACCAGGGGCTTCTCACGAGAATGTGCCATGGACCAGCCTTTCCCTGTTTCTCTAGGGCGTCCCCACCAGTGCGCAGGGATCTCTGCCTAGTGTAGAACCCCGACTTCTGCCCTCTGACCTCCTGCCCTTCCCTGCCCTGGGCGCTGGTGTGCACCTGCCCGGTGCCTGCCCCTCAGGCAAGAGGCTTGACTCCCAGCAGTGACTCCTTTGGGACACTCTTTCCTTCCACAAAGTCATCCAGAGCCGCTTCCTGCTAGAGCCAAGGCAGCTGCCGCCTCTTATCTGGAACTCGTGGCTTCCCAATTTGACAAGTCCCTTGGAAGAACCATGCTACATTTCCTTTGCACATATGTCTTTGTGACAAAATAGTGTGTGTGACAAAGCTAGGTGATCCACCTGCCTTTGCAATTAGCGACTATGGGCACGGTGTTGTTGCCTTTAGCATCAATGTGCTGTGACTGCCTTGGTCCCCTACGTCCCTCCCCGAGTATCCCCGGTTATTTCTGGGGGTCTCATGTGTGCCCAGGGCTCACCCTCTGCATCCTCTGGTCTGGCTCTCTGGATGCTGTTCACAGCCTAAGGAGCCACAGAAAACGATGCTGTCTGAGCAGCCCTCATTGCTACCAGCACTGGGCTAGGGTTCTAGTGGGTCCACACCTGGCAGCAGGCACAGTGGAGGGTCGGTGCTGGCACTGGAGCCTGACCTTCTGTGGTCCAGCTGCCTGGGGCACTGCCAGGGGCCCTCCCAGGTCATGCCTGTAACCTCCAGGGATTAGGAACCAAGTGAGACCAGCATACCCCAAGACCGCCATGCAGCCTGTAGGGGCAGCACCATGTAATGGGCAGAGGCTATCTTGGCACTCTGCACTAGGATGGGGCTCTCAGCACCTGTTGCCTGGGCTGGCTGTGTGACCTTGGCAAGTTGCATGGCTTCTCTGAGCCTCTGCTTCTGCCTCTGAATGGTAGGCATGGTGCATCCCCTTGGGTCATTCTACAAGTAAGCAACATACCAAAGAAACGCACCTGGCATCCCACTTGCACCTACATCAACTCTGTCGATGATGGCTGTATTTCAACAAACACCAGTGAGCAACTGCCTTCTCTGTGGTGGCTGCTTCTACGTTTGCACATGGATCCAAGCAATTTCAGATGGTGACCCCGCACCAACTACCAACCCCAGGCCTGCTGTCCCAGGATCCCCAAGGGATGGAGCCCAGCATCTCCCACACTCCGCAAGGCCCCAGGCAGCTCCTGTACATGCTGCTAAGCTCAGGTGCACATCCTTGGACCAGATACTTCTTGATTTTGTTCATTATCTGTATCTCCTACCAAGACATCCACATTTACCGATTTGAAAGCAGCACAGATCAGTTAGTACAATTCCCTGGATCAACCTTTTACCAAATAATTTCTTTCTCTTGTGGGTTTTTAACCACAGCTAAAAACAGATCAGGCATACACATAAGCCACCACCAATAGCAAAATAAGGTACCTCAGGCCCCAGGATTGCGTTGGCTTGTTGCTGGTCACAGAAAGTATTTCTGAGTCTTAGGAACAGGTCTGGGTGTGGAGCCCCTGCCTGCCGGGCCAGGAACCAGACAGCAGCCACCACAGTAGATCTCCCTTTCTGCATGCAGGGTCTTCATTGGCAACAAGTCGCGCACTCTTTTACTGGTAATTACACCAAAGACATCGTTTTTATGCTTTCAATGTATCCTTGAGCATGAAGCCATAGAAGCACACAGAGGAGCCAGGAAGTCACAGCTGTGGAACCAAATGTGACACGGGCTCCTGAGTCAGGATGTGGACAATGATTTAAACCCTCACCCGCCACAGCCGCCCTGCATCAGCTCCGTCCAGCAGAGCAAATCACAGCTTCTCAGCTCCTTGTCACTTTGGCTGTGACTGCATGACCTTAAAATATCTGCCTGAAAAGCAAAAACTTCAGCTAATATTCACAGGCTTGAGCACACGATGCCAAACAAGGCCTTTCAACTGAAGAGGTGTGTTTTGTTGCTGTTGTTTCCCACACATCATTCTGATCCCTGAAATGGAGCTAAAAGAAATGTCTTTTACACTCTGTTGGGAACACAGGTAATCATTGGAAATGGGAGACTCACAGAAAACCATCAGAGAAAAACGTCCCTAAAGATTGCACCGTGCCAGGCATGCCACGCACACAGGCACAGGCTGGTTTGGGGGCTGCTGGGAGATGCTATCTGCTCACCAGCTCGGCTCACATGGGCTCTGGGCTTCTTGGTCGCTGTGACCCCTGGGCCTGGGTCCATCTGACTTGCTGAAGACAACATAAATGGAGACTTTCCCCAACACTTTGCCGGCACCATCCTCACGTCTTGACATGTCTTTATGTGGGTTGGCTCCGTGGGCCCTGGAGCACCCTGTGTGGTAGGGTTCACCTCTGTGACCATACCTGGTATAGAGGAGGACACTGAGGCAAGAGATGTTGAGTTGCTTGGCCAGGGTCACACAGCTGTTAAGGAGCAGAGTGAAGATTTGAACTGAAGGAGGCTGGCTCCTGAGTCCACCCTGATGACCATGTCAGTAAATGTCTAACCCAACACAGTATTTCCTAAACGGCTCACCCAGATGCACCCCCCGCCCCCACCGTCTACACGTGTGCACAGCACACGCGCAGTGTATTCCCGATGGAAGCTGGTGATGCCCTGGGCCAGCGTGGCTGAAGACCCACTAAATCCTTCCGTCTGGGACCTGTCTAGATTCTGTTTTCTTTGGTGGCTTCAGCATGTCTCCTTTCTGAACCTTGTTCACAGTGACTGGACATTAGCCACACGGTTCTGGTCCACTGGAAGTGGCGCGGCAAAAACGCAGTTGTACCAGGAGCAGAATTTGGTGCTTGGCAGTGCCACCAGCCAGCATTCTGGAGAATCTGAGTCTTTGTCCCACGTGCTCCAGCAAAGGCCCCCAGGAGTCTGCGGATATGACAAAACATTTCAGAGAATAGAAGGACCTGTATCTGCTCTGCTGACTGGGGGTGAGGACGGCACTGTTCTTGACCTTGACCACACTGAGCTCATGTATCGTGGGGACTGTGCCTGAGTCATATGCCACCACAGACATGTCCCCCTGAAGAAACAGCACAGAAAACCAGCCGCAGGAAGAGGAGAGGGGAAAAATCTGACCCTAACGTGTCTAGGCCTGGATGTGTTAGAGAAGCAGCCTTCATCAGCAAGCTCACGTGTGAAAGCTTTATCATGGCCTTATTGTATTTTACCTAACTCATTTATTTCAAGCCCCCAACCTTGTTTCCCAGTTGAGGAAAACTTGAACCTGAGTCTTCTTGGGCAGTTCCAGAACCTGCATGGTTTTATAAGGTTTCCTTTGTTTCTGTGGAGGGGTCTGCTGGGGACAGGGGCCGTGAGTCTGTCTGCCTGGTTCCGGAGCTGGGGCTCTGCCACAGGCACCTTGCTAAGGGACCACCTGGGGTTGCCAGACCAGAGCTGTCAGGCAGAGATGTGATGCGAGCCACATATGTGAGTTTGAATTTTCTAGTAGCCACATTTTTAAAAAGTAAAAAGAAATAAGCAAAAGTGATTTTAATAACATATTTTGTTTAACACAATGTATTAAAAAATGCATTCTTTTCAATCCACAATCACATACCTTGGTATTGCCCAAATGAGTTGAAAACGTATGTCCACACAAAAACCTGCACAAAATGTTTACAACAGCTTTATTCGTAATTCCCCAAATCTGGAAGCAACCAAGGTGTCCTTTGGTAGGTGAATGGCTGGACAAACTGTGCTGCATTCGGAGAGCAGAAGCTGTTCAGCACTGCAAAGAAAGGAGTTCTCCAGGCACGAGAAGATACGGTGGAGGAGTGAACGTGCGTTACTAAGTGAAAGAAGCCATTTGAAGAGGCTTCTGCTATACGGTTTCAACTGCAGTCGGCCCCCTGTATCTGTGGGTTCCCCATCTGTGAATTCGAACAACCACAGATCAGACATATTCTTTAAAAAAGAAATTTTGTCTGTACTAAACATGTGCAGACCTTTTTTCTTTGTCATTATTCCCTAAACAAATACAGTATAAAAACTATTTATATAGCTTTCACATTATAGTTGGTATGAAAAATGATATAGAGATGATTTAAAGTATAAGGGATAATATGCACAGGTTTCATGTGAATTCTAGGCCATTTTATATCAGGGACTTGAGTATCCTCCAATTTTGGTATCTGAGGGGGGTCATAGAACCAATCCCCTAAGGAGACCGAGGGGCGACCATATGTGACATCCTAAAAAAGGCAAAACTATGAAAACAAGACAAAGGCCAGTGGTTGCTAAGGGTTGGGGGAAGGGAGGATTTTTAGGGGAGTGAAACTATTCTATAAGATACTGTAATGGTAGATACATATCGTTTTTCATTTGTCAAAACCCACAGAATGTAGCTCACCGAGAGTGAACCCTCATGTGGACTGTAGACTCAGTGACAGTGACATCCGAGTATAGGTGTAACCTTTGTAGCAAGAGACTATCACCCAGGTGGGGATGTGGATAGTGGAGAGCGCACCTGTGTGGGTGGAAAAGGGGCATATGAGATAGCTCTGCACTGTTGACTGAGGAAAAACAATCAACTTTTAAAGAATTAAAGTCAGTTTTATTCAGAAGCCTTACTGAGGCCTGTAGACCTAGAAGTCCTGCCGGGCTGCTCTCAGTTTACACACCGGTTGTGGGTTCAGTGCATGCAGGGATTTGGGTTTGGGTGTAAGAGCTCATGTGGTTATAGATAACATAGGCACAAACACGAGCCCTGTCAAACATTAGCTATGTATAGGAATAAACCAGGATAGGGTCATTTATCTCTTAAGGAACATAGGGACCCAGGCAAGAGATGTGGAGCGATGCATCTGTCCTGTTTTGTCTTCAAAGCATCTCTGGAGAGCTGCAGGTCGTCACAGAGCCGGGGTTTGAGAAATTATGCTGGTGAGCAGAAATGAGCAAACGTGGCTTCTTTTTGCTGAGAACCTAAAACTGCTCTACAAAATAAAGCTTTTAAAGTCACATTCTTTTTTCATAATAAATCTTCAAGATCCAACATGTACTTACGCACACCCAACTCAGGGAAGCCCAGGGGTCCCGGCCAGCTCCCACCCTGCCGGGCTGCTCCGAGGCCACACCTACACCGGCCTGATTATCGGCTGGACAGGAAGCCACAGGGTGGGAAATGCAAGGGAAAGGAGAGGGAGCTTGAGGCCTACAACACGGAGTCTCTGTCATCTAGCAACCTCCTGGCAGTGGGGAACCACTCAGTTATTCCAGCGTCTTATCTCCATACGCCAAATGCACAATGCCCGAAAGGCAGCAGCGTCCGATGGAGAGCCGTGCGCATTCCAGCCCACTGCTGGGCACAAGCACGTCAGCAAAGCAAGGCCCTTTCCATTCACTTTGTCTTTTCTAAACACACCAGTGGGCAAAGCTTTATGTTGGAATGTTCGAAGCTTGCGGTCTGTAATATTTAGAGTCTTTTCCTCAGTTTTATTTCACGACAGAGTCCCCGCTAGAGGAGTGGTGCCTTGCAGATGCATGGTGCATATACGCTGAATTGAGTGGATAACTATTACTTTAGAAAAGGCCCGTGTTTTAGGGCAATTCAATAAATAGGTAAAGAAATGCTCATACTTTGCTATATAACGTGGGAAGTTAGTTTTAAAATAGAGCTTTAGAAATAACACAAATCATAAAACATACATTATTTTATGTTAGAACAGGCTGCTTTACATCTAAAAGCCATTTATGGAGCATTTTAACTATCAACTGCTCCGTTGAAAATGAAGGTTGTTACTAATGAATAAATCTGATATGTATCAAAATAGTCTCTCTGAGGACGATGTGAGCCACAGCAATAATGACAGCTTTGGCTCACATTCCACAAGTCTTTTATCGGTGTGAATTACTCCCTCCCCCTGCAGCCCGGTGAGCCCTCGTGCCAATCCCAGGTGGCAGATGGAGCTGTGCATGCCCCAGACGAGCCAGGCCGCCCAGGTCCTGATGCCAGCTCGGCCGTTTGCTAGCATGGCCCAAGTCACTTTTCTTCCTACATAGCATGAGGCAAGCAGCCACCTTTCTCCGTAGAGTTCTGGAGGCTTCTACGAGAAAGTCCACAGAGATGAATGCAGCACCAGGCACACAGCGAGTGCTCAGTAAGTGCTAGAAACAGAAGCTCTTCTTCCTACTTACTCCTCCGGGAAGGCGCCAAGGACAGAGCCAGCCTGCAGTCATATTTCCTGAGTAAGTGAAAGAATGAGTTGATTTTTAGGAGGTTGAGAGAAAGAAAATGAAAATGAAATAGAGAATTGGGGGGAAAAAAGGGGAGAAAGGAAATGAGAAGGCCCAAGGGTAAGAAGGAGGAGAGGGTAAGGGAGAGGAGAAACCCTGGCTCCGGGGAGGCCGAGGACCGGGAGCGCTCGCGGCGCGGGAGAGGGCGAGCCGCCAAGTTCTGTAATAAAGAAGTGATTAATTGAGGCAGCCCGGGAGAGGATTAGAACAGAGAGCTTTTGATATTGTGCAGTTAGGAAGCAAGACGGCAAAGAATTTTAAAGCATATAAAAAAAAAAAAAAAGGAGAAAGAAGAGCTGAAAAAAAAACTAGAAAACTGATTTTTTAAATGGGTTTGCTGTTTAATTCAGTGAAGCAGGCAGTACTTTGCTAACAATGTGAACGTCTCCTTCTGCTTTACTTTTCGTAGGAAAACATAAATCCTTGTTCAAAAATCTAAACATACCAGGACCCAATAAGGTAAAATAAAATTCAAGAAATGCGGTGTGAAACAACCATGCTACTTAAGCTCTTGAAGGACTTTCAAAATCCAAATCTAAAAACATAAAATGTAAATTTTATTTCCCATGCATTCATTGTAAAAATTCAGATTCTTATATAACACAGGTGCAAAATTCAGAGTGAAGTGGGTAGACTCCTAACATTCCCTGCCTCGCTGGGCCTCTAAGGTGAAGTTGTTGAACAAGAGACTCTGAACACTTAAGACCACAGGGGTCAGGTGGGGTGGAGGGCTGAGTGGAATGACAGTGTTTCTGCCTTCGGGTGTGGACTAGAATTCCCTAGAATTGATGCAGCACCTTCCTGAGAACCTGAAATGAGTATATATTTCTAATTTGTCTTCACCAACGCTTCTGTTGATTAAGTGGTTGTCAGGACATTTTCTATCTCTAATAAATACATGAATTGGAGGGCGTGTAAGTGGATGTTCATAAATCGCAGAGGTCATTTCAAAGTTGGTAAATTGAGGACCAAGAGGTAACATAACTCCTTGCAAATCCCCCAAACCTGAAGTGAGATCGAGGCTCATTTCCTTCCCCAGCCCATGCACCATCCTTGGAATCTTGGCCTGACCATTTGCCAAGTAATCAAAAAAGTCGAAACTGTGCATTTTGTGGATTATGGCAGTCTGATATATTTCCAATAGTTTAGAAAATAAATCTCTTTTTATTTTCTAAGAACTACTAAGGATTACTTCTGAGAAAGTTATTCAGTAGGTAAGCTACAATTAGCCCAGAAGCCTACACCACCCACAGCCCAGGGAGAACTACCCAGGATTTGATGGGAGGAGGTCGAGACGTGTTGAGCACGTGCCCAGGAGCACACATCACTCAGCAAACAGTCCTTGTTACTTCATTACCGAGCGGAAAGGAATTCACAGAAGTGAGAGGTTCCCCACGCTAGGCAGTCTGAGTCCTCACCGACTGGATAAAGCCATGTCCACTCAAGGTCTGAGAATCTCATGTACAAAAGGGAAAACTCATGTGCACGATAATGGGTGTTATTGGACAGTCTATGTACCCAAAGCAATTATGCTAATGTCTTTAGCTACTGCTTTGCACAGACCACTATATTTAAAATTTTTTACAGTACCTGAGTAATTTAAGAGATCTGAGATCTAACTCCAATTTATCTACTAACTAATCTTGAACAAGTTGGATCTCTTTGGATCTCAATTTTTCCCTCTGTGAAATGGGAATATTAGACCAATCGATTTCTAAGACTCTTGCCAGGTTGTATTGTTGCCTGAGCTCCTGTGGTCTACACTCTTCTGAGCCTCAGTTTCCCTCCCTATAAAGTTCTGGAGTTGAACCAGATGACCCCTGAGGCCTCTGGCCCCCCAGATAAAGCCAATACTTTTTAATCCACTAAGCATTCTAGTTACATAGACATCATTGCAGTAATTTTTACAAAAACTGAAGGTGTCTGAACTTCAGTTAAGTGCCAGGAATATACATCCCCTTGGTGTTGCAGCCTGGGTCTGGTGTGCCTTGGGTCACCAGTGCTCAGAGGGTGGCCAGGCCCAGGAGGTCTAAATAAATGCCAATTAAGTGAAGGTGAGAGGGAACGTTTGTTTCTCTCCTCTACAAGTGAAAGTCCTGGAATGGCTCATGCAGTGGGAAGTGATGCAGCCCTGATCTGAGCTCTGGCTCAGCAACCCCACCTCTACCACGCTGTTTCGTTGTTCCACATAACGGAACAACTCTCATCGTCCATTTCTGAAAAGGAGACTGAAGCTCCGCAAGGCTGAACACGAGGTCCCGGCACAGCCGGGCTGGGGTCAGGGCTCGCCACGCCTGGTCTGGCCTTCGGCTGTATTTCATTGTCTACTTTCACTGCATCAACAAATCGTATGACTTTCTCATTTTTCCAGAGTAGAAGTTTAGAGTATTTCACTGAAACCTCAATCTTGTAAATTTGTACACGGAGAATCTCCAGAATTTGTCAAAATATCAGTTTTCGAGCAATTCAAAAAATCCTGATTGTAAAATCTGTGCACTGGTATCAATTTCTATTTTTATAATAAGAGGTAAAAAAGATTTAAAGGAGACCTTTACAAATCCCCTATGATGAAATCTAAATCACAGAAACTTGGTGGCAGGTGACTGTGTCGGTCTTTTACGGAATTCACATGGTTTCTTGGTGCTGCAGAGGGAAGGTGCTCGGGACAATGAGTGTGAGGAAAGGTCTGCCCAAGCTGAGGACACCCCCGGGGCCACACTCCTGACTCAGACAAGCAGGGAGGTGGGGCACACAGAGAGGGGCCCACAGGCCCTTGAAGCGTTCAGGCTGGCATGCGCCAGAGTGTCAGCACAGCCAGAGGGGCACGGTGCTGGGATTTTCAGCCTAAGGTAAGGAACACTGATTTGCTGGATTGGAATGGAAAGTTGAAACATGGTGCCAGCCACCTGGATAAATTAAACTCGGATTGTCCTTGCCCCCTCCGGAGTCCTGGCTCCGTGGCCTCGGGAAGCCTGTGTCCGAAGCCATGGCTATTGTTAGGTTCACAGCCCCCGTGGCACAGACGCGGCCACGTACTGGTTGTGTTTTCTTCCCCATGACCAAAACCTCCATTCTGTGCAGTAACACAGCAACTTACATCCCCCAGAAACGCATTCCTTCTTTGGGATATTTCCAAATATAGCCCAGTTCTAAGCAGGCAAACAGTTACATTTAGGTGTGGTTCATCCCTCCACCGGAAGGGCTGTCACAGGGTAGGAGGGTGCTGGCTCAGTCAGGAACGCAGGACCCGTCTGAGGTCTCCCCTCGGAATTCCAGCACTGCCCATCCAGCTGAGACAACGGCCTCTGCTTTTCCCTATAGCAGAACGAGAATCACAGCTAGAAGAACTAAACCATTCTCCCTGTTGGCATGAACTTCTAAAAATGTTTTACCAGAGGAAAACCAATATTCCAAATGGGCTTTTACCTCAAATTGACAAGAGAGGTAGAAGTTTGCAGTTGATTAACAGCAGGCCCCTTTTACCAGAAATGCAGTTGGAGTCATTTTACTAAAGCAATACTTAGCTGTTGAATATGACAGAGTAAACAGAAAGCATCTGCACCCATAGGTGGCAAGGCCACAGGAGCGTCCACGGCAGGACTAGAGGCCAATGCCAGGCCGTTGTTGTCAGCCTCGGTAGCAACACGGTAAGCAGTCTGCTCCCACGAGGGCTAGCCTGGGGAACTGCAGAACGCACCCCCAGCTCCCGCACATGGCACATCGAGGCTGTCATTGAGTTTTCCGAAGCTTGTGGAAACTGTTCTCAATGGAGGAGACTGGTGTCCTCTTTGTGGAAGATTCTGGAAATTGTTGTATTAGGTCACACCTCGCCTGGGAGCACAGGGGGCAGGGTGCTTTCCTGGACAGCACTTCCAGAGAGAACCTTCTAGCAGTCCCTCCAGGCCCAAATCAGTTTTGAAGGGACAAAAGGAGAAAGTGGGGGCACTCTTGGGCTGGGCCCCCAGCCAATGGCCTCTGCTGGGGCCCTGGCCGACCTCGGTCCCTCTCCAGGGCTGGGGACGGCCAGATCCCCACGGCCTTGCTGCCTGTCTGCCATTCAGCCCGTCTGCCTTTTTGTTTACACTGCGAGCACAATGGGAGCTCCAGTCCTCCCAATACATCATTTATAAGTGTATTCTACCTCTGAATGTACAGGCAGAACTGGCTGTGGGTGAATAAGCTCTGTGAATATTGCCAAGACACTGTGCTTTGTTCAGCATTATTCTTCACAATGGATACCACACTTTGGAAGTAATTTTAAAAAGGGAATCAAAATAGTGGTACTTTTAGCCTTTGTTTCTTTTATACCACACTGCATTCTCTGTCTCTCATTCAGCCGCTCCCATTATACTGACAAATTAAATAAACCACTCCATTGCAGAAAGGCTTGGGCAGGCAGGACTTCACTCCACTGCAGCCCCGGGAAGTCGAAATAAACATTGAGGTGGTTTCTGCTAGCAATTCGGCTAACTTTAGTCATCGAGAAAAAAAATGGGGGGAGACTTCAGAACTTGAGTTGGTCAGTGGACCCGACATCTGGCCTCTGCAGAGGGTCGCAGACCACCGCCTGGAGGGCCACAGTCTCTAGAAGCACTGAAAGCTCCTTCCTGCTGCGTGGCCCTGGAGCGTGAATGGTAAGTTCCAGGAGGCACTGGGCACTGGGGGACAGCCAGCCGGGAGCAGGCGGTGGACACCCGCAAAGCCGAGCAGCAGGCTGTCCTGGACGCCCAGAGGTCTCCTCTTGCCTGCAGCACGGCCTTCCTGTCCTTTTGAGGTGGCCTCGCACTCGTCAAGCTGCTTCCTAGGGAGGGAGTGATTCAAGAGAAGGAGAATCTCTCTGTCTCTCCGTTTCTCTCTCTTAAACTCTACTTTGACTTTGAGAAGTTTTTGACGTGTGCAAGTCACAATCTACCTTTGAAATTCAGGCAAGAAGGAAATAAATAAAAGATGAAAAGGAAAAATAGACAGATAGCATTTTTGAGTGTAGTATTGTTTTTGGTTCCTTTAAGGTCCAAAAATGAACTAGAACCATAAACAAAAACTTATGGGTGACGGCCCTCTAGCTTTTGGCCTTAAAGCATCTTTATTTGTTCAAATGAAAATACAAAAAGTTTATATTTGGGAAGGAAGTTCTTTCAAACTAATAAGTAATTATTTTAAAAAGACAAATTTTTTTTTTTAGAATAGAAATGGGAATCATTTTGGTTAAAAATCTGGGTTTGTAATTGCTAGTAAGGTACAAGGTGTGGTGTAGCTGTTTCTCTGGAGGTAGCTCTGTCTTGATTTGCAGAAATTGTTGTGAGTGTTGTAAAAGTGATTTCTCAGTACCTGTGCTGGAACCCCACAAGCCTTCAGTTCTTTTTCTCGCTCCCGCCCTCAAAAAAGCAAGTGGAATTTGTGGAAAAGACACAGTGGCAAGTGCGCGTTGTCAGGGCTGTCTCAGAGGCAGCCTGATTTCCTTATGAAAACAGAGCCCTGGTAAATGCCAGCTCTGAGGACGCTTTGAAGACTGCAGTCCCCAGCTAGAATAGCCTCATCTAAAATGCAGGCGTCTGGGGCGCGGGGGGGGGCTCTGTGTTCCAGCAGAGGCGTCCCCTGGCTGCGGAGTCGGAGGGCACCACAGGCCAAGGGAAACATTGAGCCAAAGCGGTTTGAACAGCGCCATCAGGGTTCATCTTTTATTACCAAAGAAAGACTTGAAAAAGCCCAGGTGAAATTTTCCTCCATTGTCTAGGAAAATTCTCTGCAATTTGCCCCCAGGGAAGTCCAAGTGCCTGTGGCCTGGGCCCCCATCCCACCTCCCCTCCGTCCATCTCTCTCCTCCTCTCTCCTCTAAATGTCTCCGGGGTCCCTGGAGAACCGAGAGGCCGAGCAGGGGACGCTGAAGGTCAGAGTTGCCCACTGTGGCCTGACTTTTAAGCTAAAGAGGTTTTTCTTTCTCTTGTTGCCGTGTCAGGTCTAATTTGGCGGCATTATGCTAAGGGGGGTGGCCTGCTCCTGACAGGAGGGGGTTAAATGAGATTACACGCTTTGGAGGCTGTCAGCGGCTGCTGCTGCCTGGGGATGTTAAATTACGATTTAATGGTCAGCTCTATCTGTATAGTATCAGTGGAAATCTGCTGTTTTCAGCAACTTAATTGGCACTGTGTTTGCAGGAGTTTTTCGGGGAAGTAGGGGAGCTGACCAGATTTTAGAGCTGAATTATTCAGAGACCAAACTGGCAGAATGTCAGTGGGAATCTGTGGCCTGTTTTGTTTTCCCGAAGCACAGAAGCTTGTGAATGGGCAAGATGCTGAATTCTGCTGTGATGCCCGAAACTTCCTAAAAATATTCATAGGGTCTGATGTAGCTCCAAGTTTATTTATAGACGGAATAAACAAAGAGTAACAGTTGCTATCACAACATATGTGCGGTGTCTGGTTTGTGAGGGGGCAGTGAGAACACACGGAGAGGCAGCAGCTCCAAACAAACCCGTGTGCTGGTCTTTTCACGATTTTCACAGATGGACT